>JABUQX010080263.1:0-20000 GCA_015478945.1 Trachelipus rathkii
CTATTAAAATTTACTGTATCCTCTAGATCCCCAAGTCATTTTTATAAATTTAACCTCTTATAATATTATATATTATATTATTGACTCAAGCTCCCATTTTTCAGGCCCGGGCAGTATGTGCCAAAAATAACGGCACCCACCCTATCTAATTCAGACCCATCACCAGGTCCGAGGCAACTTCCGAGTCTAGTAATAGGATTCATTGTTAGGTTTTAATCCGAAACAAAATATAATTTATCAAAATTTCAAATCTTAACTGCTCTGACATTAACGATTATTTAGTTCGAGTTGCCAAGAAACTCCCACTTACATAGTATTTACCAGATAAGTCCACATGCATTATTTTTCTTAAATAATCTAATGAATTCCTTCAAACTACATCCGAAGGCGGAAAACCTCCTTCATCCATTAAAATCTAATACATAATTCCATTTTCGGGAAAGGGGTGTTTAATTACTCCCCTTCTCATATATTATACGAAGTTATCATTTTTTATCTTTTATTATTTATTTTAAAATAAATAATTGGATTCACTTAATCTTGAATAAGCTACTACTCCCGCCCCTATCCAGTGACTGGAGTTAGGGAGATAGTTGGGTTGACTTCACGTTTGGGGAGATACGAGACTCATATAGATATTGTTTACGATCTCCTTGTCCTATTGATTCCAGAGCTATTATTTTCAAATATAATTAATATTAATATAGTATTTACTAAATAAAACCAGTTATCTTGGGCCATATACACGTTTGGTCATACATTATTCTAGTTTCTAATACATTCCCCCAAATAATAAAATAAAATTTTTTTATATATTTGGTGTTATTATTCGATATTAAATTCATATCATGCATTTGAAGTTATCAATTAAATAAATAAATAGATGATACTCTACCCACCTTAGTTTGACTCTTTGATAATTGTACTCCTATTGAGGGTGAGAGGTTGACATCACTAGAGTCCCCGTCTCTGCCCATTTATTGAGTCACATATCTTCATTTATTAAAACTCTCGTTATTCATCAGACTCATTGTTAAAATTAACTTACTACCCTCACTGTCTCTGATCATTTTATAACATAAAGCAATATTCCTATCTCCATTTAAATACTTTATAAAAATTTTAACATTCCTGATTACATACCTCCGATTAACATAATATTACCATTATTTACTAAAATATAACCATTATTGTGAGCTATGGTCAATTAAGATTTAAACATATCACATCAATTATGATATAGTATACCTACAATATATATGACCAATACTCACTAATGCCATGATTTTATTATTATACTATTTATTGTTTACAAATTAATATTTAATTCATTACCATTATGGCGATTATATTAAATATAAAATTACTGCCTATCTATAATCCTTATATAAAAATCCATTCATTATAATTATATATAATACGGTCTTCTACTTTATTTATATGTTAATTATATTAATTTTTTTTATATATTATATAAATTAGACCATTGTTTAAAAACCTATTATTTTATAACCTAGTATTAACCTCTATATTAAATTAATATATTTCCCACATAACCAAAATTTTGACCTATATCATAATAAATAATATATGCAGTGGAGGCGATACAAATTACAAAAGTTTCTACTTCTATATATATCTCACGGAAGCATCTTTCACTAACCATAATATTTCCCTCACCATAATATTGACCTGGTAGTTCGCCATACACAGTGACCCAGATTGTCAAGTTTCCCCTTAGCTTTAGAATTGATTTGGAATTTAACTTTGTGTGGAAGGATGGGGGTAGTTCGCCGGATTTATTTGGGGATCAAGGGTATACATAATTGCACAGTATTAACTCCACTCTCAGCAGCGGAACGTGATTTTATGCCAGAATATCGCTTGTAGGTATAACCTACAGATAGAACCTTTCGATACTTTATAAGTGTGACCTATATGCATAGCAAACGTTGTTCATATGTTTGATACGGTAATTGAGTTCTCATTCCTCATTTGAATCTTGATTATTGCTGGAGGTGGGGGAATATTTTTTGAAATTCTGACAAGCAGCTGATCTTTTATGCTATAGCTCTTTTTTACAGCTCATTTTATGCACGAGAGTGATCACATCATCTCTTTCTAAACCGATATCTCATGAGATTAATATTATTAACACTACGACTTATATTTCTCTCTTCTTGTGAGCGGAGGACGCTTCTAGTTTCGAGTAATATCGCTTGAGTGATATCTATTCTTACTTACTGCTTGGTCGGTACTGCTAATCAAAGTGTTGCCATTCGGTATCGAGTTCTCCCCTTCTTGGGGGTTGGTAGCACCGTTTTTTGGAGGAAAAACTTATTTAAAAAATATACGTCGGCGATTTTCTAACTAATTAATTCATGACGAATAATCATTATGAGTTCTTTTCTGTTGTCATGAGGGAGATCTGTAATTAGTATGATGAATGCAATCGTAATAGAAAGTAGTTCTCTCATTTAATAATAAATTTAGCTTCGTTTATACCGTTACTGAGATAGTTCACAAAGCTAGATAGTGTCCGAGCTTTTCTCTTTTATTCCTCTAACTAAAACACAGTCGGATGGTAAAGTCATCTCCTCCTCTCATATTAACCATAATTGTGGAAAACTTATATTCTTTCTATTTTGACGTTCTCAGTGAATGCGCTATGTAGATTTCTCTATCACTTTCACTATATTATAAGTATGTTAAACATCGTCTTTTTAGGGTGAGAGTTTTAATAAACGAATTTTGTCTTTTGCTTATGTAATATATTTGACAGCCATATAATATATAGCCTGACTCTCTAACTCTCTCGATTAACGTTATATTTTACATTATGGTTAATGAGATTCATATGGAGAGTTGTTTCGAATCCATTTACATAAGGGCATCAAACTCTCCAGTTGAAAGTGGGGATAGCGTTGATAAGGGGGTAGACTTTCTCTTTCTTATCTCGCTCATTAAGTAAGGTGTGAGTGAAAAGAATGACTCCTCAGGTGTATATTATATGTCATCATCACATATTCTTTTTGACTTTCGTCTATTCGGGATTCCGTTTCGTAACTGCGACGAAGTCATAATCTTCTTCATATTAACCCTTCGATTGGAAAGTGACTATAACTTCTGGAGGTGAGAGTGAATTAATGGGGTCAATCACCTGTTATGAGATCTGAGAGCAAAGCAATAGCCAAGTTTAAGGTCTCCTCTCATTAGTTTTGAACTTTATGGTGAGTTAACTTCCTTTTTTTGAACTGTCATTTTTTAACACTCGAGGGTTTTTCTCTTTTTCTCTGGTGTAGTATATATGTGGAGGGATTGATATATATTATTTCTTATTGCTTTATATATAGTATGAAGAAATTTTTTAATGCCTATAGCGACAAGGATTATCTTAATTCTACTACACTCTTTTTTTCGGGGAATTTAGAACATAGTTTTTTTTTTTTTTTTGCTGTGTTATGTGTTTTTTTATTTTTTACTTTTATATTTTATATATAGCGGCTTTAACGTCATTTCACGCTATAATATAATTTACCTTATTTAATGGGGATAAATTGGAATTTGTGTTCTCTTTTATACTCTCACTTAATTGAGATGGCACTTTTTACTAACTTCACTGGTTCTGTTTAATATATTCATTATTATTCCACTGTCTTAATTAGGCACTGTTTGAATTAATTCACTGTTTGACACACTCTTTCAAAAAATTCAATCAGTAGTATATGGTTTGTTTACAAGGTCTAACTCCTGAATGGACTTATTTTACTTTGTACACTAAACTTTTGAAGAGTTAGTGGTATAACAGTGGAACAAAAAGAGTAGTTACTTATTCTATATCTTTATTATTCTAAGATTTATTAAATTAATAATGGATATATAAATGACACTCACTATAAACGTTTGAATAAAAATAATTATTAAATAGTGGCAATATGAAAGGCTCATTTAATGTTTAACACAATAAAGTCTGTTTATATAATTAAATAACGTAAAGTCCCCTATTATCAATATATGTAATTATTTTATTTAATTACCCCTAAAATTAATTTTTCATAGAATACGTAATTTTAAGCGTTTACTCAGTTTTAATTATAATTAAGGATCATCTTAAAAACATATTATAACACCATATAATTTTTATATACAACAACCTAAAAACCTAATTTGACCGGTTCCGACAGTGCCTGTGGTTTTTTATTAAACATTAATCCCTCTTCCTATGTATACAAGTCAGGATATCTAACTGTCCATTCTCCTTCCTTGATACTTCCACAGGCACTATACTTTTGGGAGCGCGCCTCCGCTGTGCAGCCCATTTACAACTTGAGAGTGCCCACACAATAGAAGAGAATCGTGATTTAAGAATTTATATATATTTATACAATATAATTAAATAGTTTAATAATTTGATATATACATTAAAGAAAACTCCTTATTTGAAGCATGTGTTAACATGGTGTAAAATATATATATATTCGCGGTGTACAGAGCTTAATTAATGAGTAAGTAGGAATCCTACTTCACACATTTATATAATATTATATATTAATATAAATAAATAATAATTAATATTAATTAATTAATATATTATATATATACTATTAATTAATATATTATATATACTATTATATAATAATATATTAATATATATATATATATATATATAATATATATTATTTATAAATTATTAATATATATATTAATATATTATATATTAATATATATATATATATATTAATTATTATTTTATATATAATTAATATTATTAATATATTATTATATAATATATTATAATTATTAAATTATATATATATTTATATATTATATATTAATTATTATATATTATTATAAATATATATAGTATATTATCTATATATATATTATTATTAATAATATTTATATTTTATATAATATAAATATATATATATATATTATATACTATATTATATATATTATATTATTCATATATATATAATATATATATATATTATATTATAATATAATTAATTAATATTTAATTATTAAATATATATATAATATTAATTTATATATATATATTAATATATATTATTATATATATAATATATTTAATTAATTATTATATTATATATAATTATAAATTATTATTAATATAATTTATTATATTAATATATATTATATATTATATATATTATAATAATATTAATTATTATTAATATATATATATTAATTAAATATTAAATATATATTAATTAATGAATTATTAGCTATATACGTATCATAGGAAATTGGGTGGTGTCTATAAAAAAATGAAGAAGTTGAGATGAACGAAAGCAATGGCCTCACTATAAACATGTACCTTTATATTTGAGTGTAAAATTAAATTTTATTTATTTCTTTAAAAGTAGTTTTACCTTAATTAAATCGCTCAGAAATTAAATAGTAGTGAAGAGCCATAAGAAGTAGAACGAGCACAATTTACTCAGGGAGGGAAATCTATTGTTCATAATAATTAAGCAGATCAGATGGTTAGGAGCAAAATATTACTAGAAAGAGGTCAATCCGTCGTTCGTCAGTGAAATAAGAGAGGTTCCCCATGCATCTGAGAAAGATCAGTCAGAAAGTTTTAGTTTTTTATACAAAATTTATGATAAACTGCAAATGTTTTCGCGTTGATAGCGAATAAACATAGTATCCCGCTCAAGAAAGAGAGATGATATTGGATTAAGTAATCTAGAATTGAATACAAATTATTAAGTTATTAAAAAATTGATGTAAGGAGAGGCATTGACAAATTTGTAATGCGACCAACTAAACATCCTATTGACGAGGAAAAGGGTTTAAAGACTAGAGGAATATACAAGTGACTCTTATACATGAATTTTAAATTGCAAAGATGAAGTTGAGGTATGTGGAGTTGGTGGCAGTCATCGGAGTGAATGTATTGTTACATATTTTACCTAATTGAAGTGATTTTTTTATATATGGCGCATGCGTGTTTTCTGATAGTCTTAGAGCCCTGCGGCCAAGGAAGGGGTTGGGATAACAAAGATAAATGATAAAGCACGCTGTTTTCTGTGAGCATGCCCCCTATTGCTTCATTTCTTCATTTAAGTTCACCTATTGGAACAACAACGGTGTACGTCTTGGATCTTTTGAGTACTACCTAAAACCATAGAGATGAATTCTATGACTAGTCCAAAATTAACAAACTTATACACACGTATGAACTTAATGCTTTATATACGTGAAACCGGTACGGTTTAGTCAAAATCATGCCGTGTCGAGTGGTAATGGGGTCTATGATTTAATGAGGGGAACTACTTGGGCCAGTTTTTAACTGTAAACAGAAAAATAGGTTTTTAGTTTGGGTAAGAATTATGTCGGGAGTTCTTTTTGAGTTTCTTGTCTGTGAATTTTATGTATATCCTAATCTGACTGGATAGATAGAAGGTATTATTCACCAGATATAATAAGAAGATTGTTTATGTTAGGTAGCATAATGGGGGATTCCCCATCAGAGTGTGAAATAATATTTTTATTAAGAAAATCTTTTTAAATTAAAGTTGTATTAAATTTAAAGGGACGAAGGGTATTATGGTTAGAGTTAAATGTTTAGTTATTAAAAGAATAAGTATCTTTTAATGGAGTTATCAAGATAGCCAGATGGTTTAAATGGTGAGGTACTTCTGAGTATTAATTAGTGAAGTGGTTTTTTTGGTATTGCATTTAATAAGAAAAAGGTGCGTGGCTAAAGTAAGTTTTGTGTCATAGGATTGGTTGAAAGGTGTTGGTTTTCTGGTATTGTATATACTTAAAGAGATGCGTAGGGTTAATCCTTTATATATCAAATCTTAAAAAAAAGATAAAAAGCGTCATTAGTTTCTTCTTCTGTAGTGAATTTAATGTTAGGTAGTTGACAGTTGAGGAAATTTAGGAAGGGGGTAACTTTTTGTTTGTTAGAAAAAAGTAGAAAGGTATCGTCTATATAACGTTTATAGTAGGACTCCACAAATCTAAAAACCTAATATTTTCTTTTTACAACTTAACTACTCTACCATTAGGTCCCTTCATAAAATCAATTAAAAGACCCTTTACACTGCTACTTTTTGCGCTCTGTTACCGTACGTATATAAGTTTTCATGTGGTTGACTGTCATGAAACACCTATGTTGTATAGAATACTCAATCAGCATATCAATTATCACCATCTCAGGTGAATGGATATATACGAGCTATATAAGAGTTGGCTGCTTAACAGTACTAGAAACAGGTATTCACTTTTCCACCAATCATACACTCCCGCACTAAAGTTAATCAAAGAAACCATAGCTCAATATAAGTAAAATTACACTCTAAATAATTATAATACATAACATTTATCACGAAACTGACACAAACTAACCAATCACTATGTATATTAAAAAATTAATAGAATTCAAACTTCATATATATTACTCTAGTCTTAGAACTTCTCTCAAACAGTTAAATAGTGTTCCTTATTACTAAAATATTGCAGTTCTCATTAAATTTTAAATAAATGTATTACAAACTGATACCATAGCCTTTATTTTTGGATAATATATGTTTCCGGCATCACGATACTTTTGCTTGTGTTTTAAAATTTTGATTAAATAAATAAAATAACTTGAAGTCCTGATGAGTATAGGAAAATGATATATTTCACCGAAAACGTATTGATTATATAGTAATTTTTATGCTGAAACCTAACTGATTCTTATTTGTTAAAATTTTTAAGAGATTCCATAATCCCTGTAATTTGTCTACTAAATTTATTTACTATTTAAATATATATATATAGATTTTAATAAAGAAAACTACTTTAAGAAAAATTTTTCAATTACACCAATATTATAATATCCAATGTGTTTTTTTACGAGCATTCTCGGATTTATACTTTCAATTATTTTCACTATATGTTTATTTATATATTACTTAAATGACTATTTAATCTTTATAAATAGACTATTACCCATTTAGAATTTCCTATGCTCCATGTTATTTAATATCAAGGAGGTGATACTTAACCATTATTATTTATATATAATTAATGAAATATATATTATTAATTATTTATTAATATATGTTAATGTTTATTATATATATAAAATATAGAGAGAGAGAGAGAGAGAGAGAAGAGAGAGAGAGCGAGAGTAGACGAGAGGATGTTATTCTCAGAGGCGGTATTATTGAGAGGATAATTAAATGAAATTAGACCCCGTTTACTGATGCCTATAAGGGGAACATCCTTTTTGAGAATCACGTCGAGTGTCATATCACACACTCACTAAAGTATATTGTACTATATTAGATTACTATATTAACGATATTTTATATATAATATAATATTACTCATATATATATATATATATATCTATCCTTGATAGAGTTTTGGCAATTCTATATCGTTTTTAGAAAAATATTATATTACATATATGAATTAGTTATATTATTTGTAAATTACACCGCAATAAATGTAATTAAATTAAAATAATATAAATTAAATTAAATATTATAAACATAATAAAAGTATTAAATTATTATTTATATTTGTTACTAATATTATACTATATACATTTTATTCACATATTAAGGAATATTATATAATTAATATATGTTATTTATTTCCTATATAGATTCTTTATAATAATTATATATTTATATTTATATTTATATATAATAATAATAATTAATATATTTATATATATATATATATATATATTTATATAATTTAATATATATATATTAATATATATATATAATATTTATATAATTTAATTATATATATATATATTATATTTATATATATATATATATATATAATTATATATATATATTATTAATATTAATTAATAAAATATCTTATATATTATTTTATTTGTTTTATTATTTATTTATCTAACATTTTATAATATAATTATTCTTTATTATTCTATATTTATACACTATTATTTAATTATTATTATTATTATTACTTTATCTTTATTAAATTTTAATTAATTATTATTTAATATATTTATTAATTTTATTATTTATTATTATTATTTATTAATATATATTATTATTTATCGCCCAGCTCTCGTTATACTGCATACCGCACCTGAACCAATACCTAGTAACGCGATGGGAGTTTGAGACATCACTGGGTATCTTCTCTCACACAACTCTGTGATACAACTCACATTTCTCTGTTTATGAGGATTGAACGTTAATCATCCGTCGCAGACGTGGTTACGTGGCCACCATCTACCATCTCCGTTAGGTAGGTTGCTGGATTTTCCTCGCTATTTTTGGATGAGTGTGTGTAACGTAAGTAATGAGCGTGTAAAAGTTTGGTTAGTGATTAACACCGGAGCTTTTCAATATTATAGTGTAGTCGTTAGGTCGGTGCTATAGTCGCGAGCAGTATATTTGAAATTCGCGCTTTGTACCACCCCTAGACTGAGGTGTGCCTCGCCTACCACCTCACCACCCATAAAAAAAAAAACACTTCTTAAATATTAAACGAGATAGAACCGGGTAGAAACATATGTGCATAAAACAATACACTTTTCTAGGATGTACAATCGATACAGAATTGAGGTTAGAATGTGACCGTAACCGCTTGACCACCTAGGAGGGTGTGAGAGGGTGGCATGATAATCCAAAATACATTAATATTGACTAACTCAGAAGTGACGACTAAAATATTGGTATATACATACCCTTCATATAAGGTTAATCTATCGCTTAGCGATCCGAAGTTATCTTGAGCTATACACCCCCTTAATGAGCATAGTGTTTGGCCCCCAATCATAACATTGAATATTGAATAGTAGATAGAAATGAAACTTCGTATTATTACAACTCATATCTATCTTATAATATAAGGTAAATGCAATAATTTGTGACTATATAACAGAAGTAAGGTAAAGTGACACTACGAACTCAAGTAATTGTTTAAGGGTAGCTGTTCTCTACATAAAAACTTTATGTGTGATATTGACAGAAGAAGTGAGCTGATAATAATTGGTATATATCAATAGCCTTCATATAATATATATATGAAACATATAACGATTTACAAGAAAGAGGTTAAAAGTGATCAACTCCGCCCTATATTAGTGTTAAAGGTTACGTGCGCCCAAAATTTTGGATAGTTAATCCCAGTAGAAGGACGACACCTTTTGGTAAACACCTTATCTTATACAGTGTCCATGACAAGGTCAATGTGACACGAAGATGAAAGCAATCAAGACACATACTCAATAGAGGGTACAGGAAATCACCAAATAGAAAATCTTTTAATATGATTATTGCGAGCTGTGCTCCAAATCCTGGTAGAGGATCTCTTCTCTATTATTGAGCTATTGACAATTATATGGTATAGATCAACATATTTACTTAATAGATGATTACAATTCGAGATATTAGTATCCTTATGATAAAGATGACACTAACTTATTATTGACTCTATAGAGTATATTATGGTGGGCCTTATGCCTGGAACAAAAACATTGGGAAATTTTTGACTGATTAGTGGAGTATCGATAATTTGATTTATATATACTCTCCTTCCTAATAAAGTCACGTTTTCTTTGACGAACATAGCGTAGACCAAAGTGTACACATGTACTCATTCCGCCAGAGCGTCCCTTACAGGAGGGTTGGGGCGCTACTTGTTTGGCGCCTCCGAGCCGTAAAATAGAAGTGACGTTAGAATGAGTATATGTAGGATTTGGTGAATATGGTTTTATGAGGATGGATATGTAGACACATCAAGAATTTCTGTAACTATTGTTATGCTGCCTACTTCGCATAACGGAACCGGCGAGAGGTGGTCACTACTAATGCACAATGCGAGTCTGACGTGAGCACGCTAGGTAACGAGGATGTTGAGCTATTTAATTAAATACGAGATCGTTATTCTATATATAAGTTTCTTCGAAAGAGACGGCCGTAAATACTTTCTTGAACCGGAATGAGTGAGAGCTTTATATTGTCCAGTTTCTAAAAGGTGCTCTTGGGATCCCACAGATGGGGTTCCCTGAAAAAATCGAATAGCGGAAAAGCCGCTCACAGAGACAGTGTGGAGAAAGGAGTCGGAGCCTCCCAAAGTGACCCGGCGCATACCAAGAGGAGGACCAAGGAGGTCCGGAGAAAGACGCTCGATGTCCAGAGAAGAATACATGAGAGTAACTTGTACCAGAATTAACATTTTCTCCCCAAGAGCCAAAATAACTATGTGCATCGGAAACGTTGTCTTTGCCTCCGTGGTGCTCGTGTTGCAGAGTCAGATATAAAGAAAGAATGGCAATTTAGGTTCGCTCAGTAATGAACAATGCTAGTTTAACCTTATTATGCATTTTATCGGGTGGTTTTGTGAGGAATGCTCGAATATGATGGTAGTCCCAGGATCCATTTCAAGGTGAAAAATAACAACAAACGGATGATCCTAATAAATAATTAATAAAGACTTAAAACAAATAAATATAATTTTAAGAATGAAATTTAACTAAATATTGTAATTATAATAACTTATTGATTTTATTTAATATTTTATTGCACGTATTTTTTTACATTTTAACACTCCCTCAAACTGTAAAATTTCAGTTTATATTCAAGCCACCAGGTCATACTACCTTCCAATCTCGATGAATTGCCTTATCTAAATCATAGTATTTTCTTCCCATTCCAATTACTAGCTGCTATCCTTTATTCGATCTTTTCAATTAGTGTATAAGTATTGTGATTACATTGGTGCATATTGAGTGCGCTTCCAAAATCGATATAGTATCAGTGTGTAGGATATAAAAGCCATTAAATACCGCCATCTTTGATTATATGACTCTGATTCAATCCGAACATTTATATTGCAAACGTTACATAGGGTAGCGTTTT
The DNA here is from genome assembly GCA_015478945.1 of Trachelipus rathkii. NCBI lineage: Eukaryota > Metazoa > Arthropoda > Malacostraca > Isopoda > Trachelipodidae > Trachelipus > Trachelipus rathkii. The sequence goes on from JABUQX010080263.1 coordinate 11,883, forward strand.
TCTTATTTAATACCAAGGCTAAACTAAGACGATGAGACTTCGACCTGGAGCTAAGATTTAGATCGTTAACAAGCGAGAGACAAGACCTAGATAGCATTATAGAACACCTGATATAGAGGCTAGGCTAACATTAGCAAATGTTTATCACTTCACGAGTTAAAACCGTTAACTAACATATGCAGTCAGCTAAAGAGTCAACCTAGTGCTCAACACAGCTGAGAGCATGATACTTGAACATTACAATTGCGAAATAAGTTTCACCAGTATAAAGACAACTGGTTAATATTTATAAACGCAAAGAATTTATCCTAACTCTTCTTGTCGTGAAGATTTATCCTATATCGTGTGGTCAACATAAGAATATACTAACGTACAGCACTAATAGTTTTTAACAATTTAAAATTAATAACCTTTACATAGTGTGCGCACACTCCGCTTAATAGAATAACATAAAGTGTATAGGTTTAATGCACACACGACAAACCTTAGCACATACTTAAGGGCAAGAAGATAACTTTGAGAGCTAACGAATTTAGACAAGCGTTAAGAGTACTAGAACATAACAATAAGAAGTAAAGTGTAACTAACATTAATGCGATAGTACAAAAAAAGTGTTAGGAATCGTATACAGATCTGTCTGCTAATGGATGTCCGGGTGCGAGTGGCGGAGGTTGAGGTTGAAATGAAGAGTGAGGGGGTGTGAGGCACGACGTGCTAGTTTGAGACATTCAGTACGGGAGCGCAATTTCCTAATGTGTTCTCATAAAATGCTTTGTTTTTACTCTCATTTGTATATAACGTCAACTTGTGGGGTGAGTAAAGAGTATATTGATGTGCACTATATTTAATTGAGAAAGTGTTACCTAGAGTTTGACTTTCTATGAGTGGTGATATATATATATATTATAGATATATATATTTATTAATTTTTAGTGTGACCATTTAGTTTATACAAAATGTCTAATTATATTATTTTGGCTTATTTTTCCAATTTTTAATTTTGTTTAAAAACCAGTTAATAATGTTTAAATAACTAAATTTTTCTTTTATATACTTTGTTCATAGGTAATATATGGATTGTGATACGTAAAAAACTTTACGGTTTGTCGACTCAACTCTCTATGAAGATAAGCAAGGATGAGAATCTAGTAAATGCAGATAATAATCTAACAACCCCATAGACCCACCTTCACATACATTGCCACACAACAGGGGCACCTCAGCCATATTAGGATTGATTTGATTGATCTAAGAATAATAACTAACTGATTCAAAATATATGATTTTTATTGTGATAGATAATCGAGAATATTAGGCTATTGGTTATTTTAGTGATGTGTTGTTGTGATTTGTTTGAAATGCCTTTTTGTTGTTTACACTGTGAAATGGTTTATTGTGTTAGTGGTCTTAGATTCATGGTGTTTTGAGCTTGTCTGTAATAAAAACCTGTACTTTTACATACCGCGGTAGAATTTAATCAGTACCAAAACTCATGGGTATAAAGTCAAAGTTAAATCGAGAAACAGCACGCACATACACCACCCTCGAGACGAATGCGAGAAACACAGTCTAAATGATCTATTGATTAATTCGTAGGAACTGGGATCTACCATTTGATCTATCTGGAAGGAGGAATTAGGTCTAGATCATCTGTATTGGATAGGAAAGAGCATGATTCTGTTGTTAACATAAGTATGAGCAAACTTTTAGTTGTTTTCTTTTGTGTTTGTTTATTGTTGTATAAATTAAATCTTTATTACAAAGTTACAATATCACTTAACACAGTATAGTAAATACATATGCACATTGAACTCAGTAAAATCGTTATCTACTTACTCATATTGGCCATCCAGACGCATAAATCTCTAGAGCATGATCTCAACGATTTCTCTTTTTCTTTTTTCTTTTATTTATTTTTTATCTTGTAAATAAAATTATTGTGTGATTTATTCATAAATTTTTAGTTTTGGTTCACATATCTTATTAGTTTTAAATTCTTGCGATGTACCTCTTTCATAACTTACTTTTGCCAATTAAACCATTATAGTTATTTACTATAACCAGGATTTTAATGCTTATCGAATGTTTACTAAAACGCTGAAATGAATTTGCGTGTCTTCTTTTTTCCACGCACCTTAAAAGGCTGTTAAGATCGAGATGTAAAGTTTAACAAGAAAACTAACTGTTTGCACAATATTAACGGTGATCTCCCCGGGGCTGTCTTCCTAGCTACACCTCACCCAACCTCCCCGGCCACCCTCCCCAATCCCTATCCAGCCTGGTCTGCGTCGCTGGTGATCGTTATTGAACTTCACTGTCATTATGTTTAGTGTATTAAACCAGTGACATTCATGATTCAGACTTATCAGTATGCTAATTTTCATAAGTTGAATAAAACTAAGTCGGTTATCTTGTAATAATTTTCTTTAACGATAACGCTATGGAGAAAGCGTGATATGCAGCAAATCTAAACACAGCCTATATGTAAACCCCATAACCAGCACAATAGTACCCCGACGACACGTATATCCACCTATATTCTTCCATGATCTAATAATACTATTAGTCTTCGAGAGTCAATATAAAGCAAATATCTTCGTGTATCATCTCTTTAGGAGGATGTAAACATTAGAACAAAAAAAACAAGTATCATATTATAAACACTCGGGTCAAACGAGAATGATGACTACTTCGCAAGATGGTCAACATAAGTTTTATCACATTAATGAGAGAGAATAACGTACGAGCAATGCAAGAACCTAAGGAATAAATCATGTCCACAACTCACTACTGGTTAACACAACCTTAAGCTCGGATATAAAAAACTGTTAACATTAGACGATATAGTTACCAGCACGCAGAGATCGAGACTAATTACTATAAGCAACGAAAAACGCTTGCGACCGCACCTATTTCAACATTGTCAAACATGGCTCCATATAACATATCAAATGTTAACAATATATGCTCCATGGTGGAACGTAAAACACCAGTTAGTTGAGTACGAATTAAATAACATAAGACACTAAACAATCACCAAGTTGAACTAAGAGAAATATAAAATAACGTAGGCACGACAACTCCTAAAAGAACAGCTCTACGTCGGCTGGAAAATAAACTGTTGAGACATTTAACAAAAGTTACCATTAACCGCACGAGTGAACAAGTAACGACATAGATAGCATACCAGAGTAACACTGATCGTACGTTATTAAGAGCATTATTCGTATCTAACATGTCAAAATGTAGTGTCTTACCAATTAAGACGATAGGAAGTGAGCATATTTAACAAGACAAATGTTAGACAATATAGGGAGGGAAGATGGAGGCGGAAGAAAATGGCCAGGAGACCTGGTCTAAAGTTAATCATACATGATTACAACGAATGAGTATAGCATGATACGGTGAGAACGACGAAAAGTGGTTTGTCAAGATACACGTTATATTATAAAAGACTCTACGATAGCATCACAGATATATGAGAGCCTAGAGATAAATAGTGGCAACAATGAACACACACTAACACCACCTTGAAGACTCACGAATAAAAACGCATGAGTTATTAAACAATTAGGTTAATAATAGCAAAAATGCTTATAAACAGACACATCTGAGATAGTACCAGTAACTTCCCTAGGTATTTGCACAGAACCCATGTAGCTGTTCATACTATTGTGAAAACAATATGTACTAACTGATGAAGATCAAATGTGGTTAACTGAGTCAATATAAATCATGGGTAAAATAATTTAATCGCATAAATATTTTTCGCTATGAACCTTCATTCTATATATCATAAACAGACACCAAGACGCGAAACATATATAGGACGCTGTAAACAGTAACAAAGGTCTTTGTTTACAATTAAAATAAAGACATATAAGTCATTTAACAGACAAAAATTGTATCATAAAGGCTATAATATAACTGTAACAGAATGTAACCCGGAAGTGTACAGAGATCAATGGCGCAAAAGAATAGATCAAGAGTTCTTGTGTATCAGCAAACATAACTAGAAATTATAGTTCTTTGTGAATAGAAATAGATCATAGTAAATTGGGGAGATAGCGTTTTTTACTAATCCTTAAAGAGCAGGTAAAATTGAGATAGGAGAGATCCATGCAGCCACACCTCCTCTATCCCTCTCTGGCACTCAACCGGCTTTGGCACCATGATGTCTAGTTCGTGGAGTCTATTAGTGTCAGAGGTCACTTTTGGAGTAGTCATTTCTGATGGAAAACATAGAATAAAGGAAAGAGAGAAAATGAAGTTATGTGTAATTTTGTCTGAAGAGTGGTATGTTCCCCAATCCTTTTAATAAATATCAAAGTAATTATTATTGAACTGCAAACCGAATAATGATGTTGCTTGGAAGAGAAGGGAAGTTAACACAGGGTTGTGTTTTCCACATTTTATGAGGAGACATAGGAACCTGAATCTAGGAGAAAATAGGATCGTACAAAACGACCAAAAACTGGACAGTGCCTTACTAACACTATGAATAAAATAACACTGTGATAATATATAATTACAAGCTAATAGGAGATGCAGGAGCTGTAATATTATGAGGCATTTCAACTGAATGGAAAGGTTTCCTTACTTTTTCACTCATAAGGTAACCAGGAGCCATAACAAGAAACATACTAAAACTCAATTGTAACCCAGACTTTTTCAAAAAGTAAAATATCAGTTCAACAGTCATAAAGAGGCAAGAATGTTGATCCTAGCAAAATTAACTTGTAACGAGGTTGAGCCAATGGCTTAATCGCAAGGAGTCTTCACGCATCTGATGAGCATACCACTTAATGAACACTCAGCCGTAATCATGCAGAGTGGTCACATCAATCCAGAACATAATATAAACGGCATCATTGGTATACTATGAAATAGAAACACGGATAGACACGAGCAAAATTCATTGTAGGGGCGAACGACCATAGACATTAGACAGTCCCTTATAAATAATTCCTTATGGCCCGCGGTTTCTAAACACCAATCATCGGAATAGTTAACGAAGGATATATGATCTTAGCGTTTCCCGGAGAAGACACTATTCGATTGTTTACTTAAATGAACAAATCAGTTTTAATTTTCTCACATTGGGTCATCAGTAAGTATTAATAACAAACTGCTAATCATGAAATAATGTCAAGACATTATGCCTAGATACTATATATCACTCGAACTATGGCCGAAAAACCTAGACATCATAAAGGTATACCATCTTACGAGTTTAGGAATCTTAACCAGAGAGAGATGACATGTCACCATATGTAACCATTAATGGGAATCAAGCTTCGACGCGAACTATGCGCACGCCCGGAATTACACATCAATAAATACTCAACCTAATTGCATGATGCTGTTCGCGGGGTCACGAGTCATATTCCTACAAGTGAGAGAAACATTAATTTACATAACAAAAGATTCCTTAGCAATGATGTCCAATGATACCAATCATGGATTACCAGCATCTTTAGGAGATACTAATAGAATTGAGTAGCAATCCGCTTGTATAAAGTTGTCTTTAGCATGATCATCATGTTAGTGACGAGCATGTTTGAGAAACGTATGATATAAAAGACTGTGAGATGCGATTTAGCCATTGAGGTGAACAGGAATGAAAAGAGGGGAGTATAATATATAATACCAAATTAATCTGTTCAAAGCTAGATTCATAAATAATATTATATTACCTCTAGTCGATCGTACAGATCAAATGAAATAAAACCGTTGGTGATACGGCTAAAACATAATGAAATTTATCCGTGAAGCTTGGAAAAGACACCTTGAATGGGACAGAAAACCATATACTATTAGCATAGAACGATGACATCATTAAGCACGTGAATTAAAGCGCTGAGTCTGACATTTAACAATATACTGACGAGATCTCAAGGCTTTCCATATATTACGACAAATCCTGATGATGGGTTGGACGCACGAGCAGGGAGGCACATCGAGAGACGGCGCAAGGAGCATTCTTGAGTCACTATCCTGGTAAAGGGTAGAGCTTTAATGTATTAATTAGTATTTATTTGTTTCATTATTATTATTATTTATATTAGGTTAGTTATTATGTGATAATGATTTTGGATTATTAGGAAAGATAATATGTATTATTATTAAGGTATATTTATGTAGGAATTATTGATTAAATACCGTATTATTACTCTATATGAGTATAATTAGTATTATTATTATTATCAGTAGTTATTATTTATTTATAAATTATCTTTTTAGTAAATTAGTAGTAGTAAGTACTTTTCCAGAGTGAATCGCGAAATAACTATGTATAATAGGAAGCCGTAAGCTAGACAGTAATAGATGCACCTGAAGATTAGGTAACATAAGCGATATGAGCCTTTACGTTGCGGAATAGAGGACAGTCAAGGCATATAACCGTAGGGTAACAGGCAGCTTAATATCTAGTAAAAGTAACTTATAAACACGTATCCCTACGAACACGCAGTAAATTTAACTCCCTTTCCCGGCCAGGCCCTATAATGTCCCCTACAAAGAAACTAACTTATCTTAACTCTTAAACCAAGAGAGGTTTGATGCTATATGGATAGTGTGAGGAAACTAGAGAGAAGATGGTTATCAGTAGAGCTCTTGCAGCTGGTATGGAGGCTGTAATCAGTATAGAATTTCGTTGTTCAATATTCTAATGTTATTCAAAACTGCTTGTTGCAATGATACATGTACTCACATAACTCCCTGTAACATCTTGCCAGCATAGTATTCTCGTGTTATCCTCTACCACTAGAGGCTACAGTATACCTGTAGTAACATTGTCCAAGTACGAGTACGGGAGGGATTCACACAACTCCACTACTTTCGATTAGATGAAACACGGCTCCTGCAAGAAAATGCGCATGAAGCCTATCCGATCAAGGGTAACTTTTGTAAGGTGAGTGTGTGTAAGACGATCATAAAGGGAGGTGGAGAGATACCCCCTACAAAAGCTAACTACGGAGACAAGTCGAATGCGATGAATAGATACTAAAATGAGCTGATGAGGTTTATTAATAAAACAGGATGTATTCTCAAGCTATAAAGTATGTGTAATCATGTGTTGGAGGAGGTTATGACATATAATGAACTAGAATAGGCGGGTGTACACGGAGTAGGTACGCTTATAATTACAGATTAAGGTTGGCCTGAAATTATAAAATGAACAATATTTTTTAGTCTTTTTGGCTTTAAGTATTTATGAGTAGAGCTAGAGTGTTAGGGAAAGTTTGAGGAGGAGAGAACTCGAGGTATTGCCCGCGATAGTTAAGGTCCACTATTTTATTAGTATAGAAAAATTATTATGTCGGCTGTGTATAGTATTATATAGAGAGAATTTTAGAGTAAAATTATTTATTCGAACAATTTTTTAACCAGTTCTTATTTGGACCTTTTATTGGAAATGGATGGGTTTAATTCTAGATTCTAAAACTTGTGTTTGCTATAAGGATTTAGTAATTTATAAGAAATGATTTGAGTATTTTGATGTTCATGATCCTAGGTGATGTGTGAGCAGAAGCGATGTGTGGAAGAGATGTGGTCTTGAATGTTTTTCTTTATAACTTGTGGACCGCAGTGCTATTTTAATAAGAGACTGAGTTCTCAAGATTAATGAATCCGAGAATAGATAGTGGATATAATTTTACGCGAGCGAGTCAAAAACCCTCGTTTGTGAATGTAGTAAGATAAATTCGCTTTAGGAACGACTTCTAAAAGAGCTTGAAAAATACGCGTGTCCATAGAATAAGTAGGAGAGTAGAGCCCGAGGTTTAGATTCACGAGGGCTGGAAAAATAGAGATTTCCACTGTGTGAATTAGATGAACATGTAAGTTGTATCAGACGTTACTCATGGAGTAATATATTAGTTAGGCGAATATAGGACTGCACCTTTGAAAAGAAGATATTAAGTTAAGTTCCAATAGAGGAATTTGGCATATAGGTCAGAGTGGAAATTGTACATTGAGTAAGAAAGACGCTTATTGAGTGGCGGTACTGACAGAGTAATGTAAAATAATCCTTCCTGGGTAAGAGGATAAAAATAATAATAGATATATATATTTAATATTAATAATTATATATTTAATATTATTAATTAAATATTA
>JABUQX010080263.1:25000-35000 GCA_015478945.1 Trachelipus rathkii
CTTGTTCGATCTGAGATATTAATGGCTGAAATAGTCAGTTTAGTATCGATTAATCGATTACTGTTTGTTTGTTATTTTTTATTTTTTTATTTAATTTGTTTATTTTCTATTTTTTTTTTTTTACTTTCTTTTTTTATTTTTTTTATTTTTTTTTTTTTATTTTCGTAATTTTTATTTATTTTTTGTCATTATTTTTTAATATTATTTTCAGAATCGATAAATCGATAAGGGAAACAATAATAATAATAATAATAATATAATAATGAATAATGAATAATAATAATATAATAAATAATAATAATAATAATAATAATAATAATAATAATAATAATAATAATAATAATAATGATAATGATAATGATAATGATATGATAATATAATGATAATGATAAATGATAATGAATAATGAATGATAATAATAATAATATAATAATAATATAATAATTAAAATAATAAATAATAATAATTAATAATAATAATAATAATAATAATAATAATAATAATATAATTTTAATAAATAATTTGAGTTTTATATTATTAAATTATTTTTTATTAATAATAATAATAATAATACTAAAATAATAATAATAAATAATAATATAATAATAATAATTAATAAAATAATAAATAAAATAATAATAATAATAATAATAAATAATAATAATAATAATAATAATAATAATAATAATAATAATAATAATAATAATAATAATAATAATAATAATAATAATAATAATAATAATTTCAATTCCAAGTTGCAAAACAAAATCTCATTCAAATTACGTTCTTTTACAGTATTTACATAGTCCAATATTTTACAAATTCATTATAACAATTAATTGTAATAACATAATTAATTTGAATAGTATCTGAAATGGGTCTGCTAATTGCAACACAGTGTTGTGTCCTTTGAGACCCGAAATGTAATTAATAACAATAAGTATAAAAATGATAATCAATAATAATAATAATAATAATAATAATAATAATAATAATAATAATAATAATAATAATAATAATAATAATAATAATAATAATAATAATAATAATAATAATAATAATATAATAATAATAATATAATAATAATAATAATAATTAATAATAATACATAATAATAATAATAATAATATAATAATTAATAAACAATAATAATAATAATAATAATAATATAATAATTAATATAATAATAATAATAATATTAATAATTAATAATAATAATAATAATAATAATAATAATAATAATAAATAATGAATAATTAATAATAAATAATACATAATAATAATAATATATAATAAATAATAATAATAATATAATAATAAAACATTAAATCAACAACAACAACAATAATTATAATTATCTAATGGATATTAAGTAAAACAGATAAAATAGTATAATAATCAGTTATATACTTACTAATAGTAATCCTACAATCCATTCCAATACTTAATCGCAAACGTCCTAAAAATATTTTACAATACTAGATACTACAAGTATAAATTAATAATAATTGATTAATTAATAATTAATATAATAATAATAAATAATAATAATAATAATAATAATATAATAATATATAATAATAATATATAATAATAATAATTTATATAATTAATAATATAATAATATATTAATAATAATAATAATAATAATAATAATGAATAATAAATAATAATATAATAGTTGTAAGCTAGATTTTACGTAGGTTAAATCGCTGTGTAGTTATTTAATAATAATAATTTTAGATAAATAAGTTTTTTTTTTGGCAAAAGATTTGGTAGAGTTTCGGTTTGATGTCTTGTGTGCACTCGATTTTAAATTGTTTTAGCTGCTTCGTGTGCTGAGCGCTTTGAGTGGTTTTATTTCCAGTCTACAGAAGGAAAGGGTTTAATGTAAGTATTATTCTTAAGATTTATTTTGAGTTTTCTTCGATCCTTGCCTTGGTTTGAATGAGTTTGCGCTAGCAAGAAGTCGCATGCTTTGTTAATGGAATAAGTTACGTATCTCTTTAGGAGTGATATATTTATACAAGTCTTTAAACGCAATATTTTTAGGTTTTTGAATAATGGTTGTGTGTGGCTGTAAAAATCTCTTGTATTGCTAATGAGGCGAAAATCGCTTCTTGGATTAACATTACAGGTTGTATTTACTGATTTACTTTGTGGTAACGTGTATTAGGTTAAGACAGTAAAGTAAGTGGGGTGTATTAGTGCATAGTATATTTTCCTATGAATGGAAATAGAGGTACATATATTGTTTTTAAAAAAATTTCTATTAGTATTTTACATGTAAAATCTCGACAGTCTGCTAATTTAGGTTTGTTAAGGTATGTTCTTGTAAATGTCAGCCTTTGTTCCATCGATTGTTTTTCCAAGTAATTTTAAGCAATTTGTAGCCCTATTTTCTAGTTCTACATTGTTAATTTAAGTATTTTATTCGTAATTGGTTTGTTGCTAAAGATAATGTAAGATGTTTTATTTATAATTCAATAGATAGCTTTATTAGCATCTATATCCATTTCATTATTTTTGCTAATGTGTCTACTGCGTTTTACGAGATAGAGACTCGGCATCTTTGTCATTTTATTATAATAGAGGTATCGTCAGCAAAGGCGTCCATGACGCAGTTGAACGTGGATCATGTTGTATATAGGAGTATATAAAACGGTTCTCAATAGAATTTGAGCCTGGGGTGCCTGTGATGTTTGAAGTGTGACTGATTTAAGTTCATTTACGTTTTAACGTATTAAAAATCTCTCCTTTAAATAGGCTTTTGAACCATTGTAAAGTTTTGTCCCCTTCAAAGCCCATTTATTGTTCATTTATTCTTTGTAGTTAAGGTCATGATCAATTCTGTCAAAAGTTTTTGTGTATAATCTAATAATAAGTAGCAGGGAGGATCTTTAGATTTTCTATATTTCTGTAAAGTTGTTTCGGTTTAATGCCAAATAAGGGGATACTCCCCGCAGTTGAGCCATCCTTTTCTTAAATCCTAAATTGTGATCACTAAGAATGTTGTTTTATATAAAATATTCAATGATAACTGATTGAAAAATATTTTCTCAAATATTTTACAAATCGTGTTTTTGATAGCTATTGGTCTGTAATTTTTTGCTAGGCAAAGGTCTCATTTATTGGTATAGGGTATACTTTTGCTGTGTTGATTATATTCGGGAAAGTTCCTGTCAAAATTGATTCGTTGAACAAGTGTTTTAAAGGGATGGCTATTATTATGTCGGCAGCGAGTTTGAGGATGTGATTGGGGAGAGAATGAATATCACATATTTTTTTTTATAATTCGGTGATAACCTTCTTTACCTCCGAGACGGTGATGGGAACAAAAGAAAAATAAGACTCGTAGTCTGGGTAAAAAGTTTCATATGATGTTTATCTAGGGGGTTTGTCTCTCAAGATTTGCTTTTCGACATTTAAGAAATATTCGTTTAGTCCGTCTGCAATCTTATTTTGGTTGGTTGTTAACTGATTGTTTAAATTCAGTTCTTTTATACATTGTGAGTTTTTTTTTGTTATTGCTGATTAATTTATTGATTAAACCCCAAGTGACCTTCGAGTCTTTGTTGCAATCCTGGAACTTGTTAGAGTAGTATTTTCTCTTTGCTTTCTTAGGAACTGCCTTTAATTGTTTATCATATGTGTTATACACTTGAAATAGTATAATTTTGTTTTTATAGTTACGGTAAAGTTTATGTTTTTGGTTGATAGAGTTTTGAAGTGCTGGTATTAGCCATGAGTTTTGAATCTTTTTAGTGCCAAATTTTTTTCGTTCTAATATGGAATGATTCGTCGTAATATTTGTTTAATACGTTTCCGAACGAGTTGAATTTTTCGTCGATGCCAATGTTCTCGTTGTATGTGATTGAAAAGTCAATTTCATTCATTTTGTTTATAATAATAATAATAATAATAATATAATTTAATAATATAATAATAGATAATAATATAATAATAATAATAATAAATAAAATATTAGTAAGTAAAATAATAAATAATAATATAATAAAATAATAATAATAATAATAATAATATAATAATAATAATAATAATAATAATAATTAATAATAATCATAATAATAATAATATAATAATAATAATAATAATAATAATAATAAAATAATATAATAATAATAATATTAATAATACAAATAATGAAAATAATAATAATTAAAATAATACAAGATAATAATAAAATAATATAATAATAATAATAATAATAATAATAATAATTAAATAATAATAATAATAATAATAATAATAATAATAATAATAATAATAATAATAATAATAATAATAATAATAATAATAATAATAATAATAATAATAATAAAAAAATAATAATAACAAATTACAAATAATAATAATATAATAATAATAATAATATAATAATAATAATAATAATAATAATAATAAATAATAATAATAATAATAATAGTAAATAAATAATCAATAATAATATATAATAAAATAAATAATAATAATAATATTATTAATAAAATTAATAAAATAATAACAATTAATAATAATAATAATAATACATAATAATAATAATAATAAATAATAAAAAATTAATAAATAAAATAATATAATAATATAATAATAATAATAATAAATAATAATAATAAATAATATTATAAATACAATAATTATATAATAATAATATAATAATAATAATAATAATAATAATAATAATAAAATAATAATAATATATAATAAAATAATAATAATAATAATAATAATAAATCATAATCATAATAATAATAAATAATAATAATAATAATAATAATAATAATAATAATAATAATAATAATAATAATAATAATAATAATAATAATAATAATAATAATAATAATAATAATAATAATAATTTTAATAATAATAATAATAATCATAAAATTTCTTCTATCAAACACTCTGTGCTTTTCTTCTGTTTTTCAGCCAAGCCATCTTTCCGAGAGGTCATCAAACATCATTGAGGGTTCTGATATTATCATATTCGAGATCTCCGCCATACAAACATATACATTGAAAAAATATTGTATTACTAATCCAATGTTTACTAACTCGACACCGCACTGTTTCCTGAACCGGAGCAGGCAATGGCTCGTGTGCTCTGATACATGAGACTTCCTACTCCTTCTTCTTCATCCTTCCTTTCTCCTTCTTCTTTTATGCATTCCTTCTTTTTTTCTGGGAACCCCCTCCTGATTGATCCTCAAACACCCTTCGGTGTTCTGAAACTTACATAATCAAGTTCTACGACCTTATAAACATATAAATTGTCACCAATATTGTATTATTAAACAAATGTTTATTAACTCAGCACAGCAACCATACAGGCTCCGGCCCCGCTCCGGCTCCGACTCTGACTGCACCCCTAATTCTGACTCCGAATCCGTTCTCCATCTTCCTCCTGCTGGTGGGAGGGGAGATATAATACTTACTTGTACAATTAGGAACACCACACCCCCTAAAGGGGTGGGGGTAAGGAGTATAATATATATATATATATTATAATATATATATATAATATATATTAATATATATATATATATATATATATATATTATATATATATATATATATATCGTAGATTTAATGCATATTACAAGAGTTTGAGGGACAATAAACTTGTCGAATCATTTTAAAAATACCGTGTCTGTGTTCGAGACCTCATGGCTGCAGGGCATTAATGCATTTTAGGTAATTTTATTGTACTTTCTGGCCGAATTGAAAGAAGCACTGCTTGTTGACCACGAGGTAAATGAGACACTAAGCGTTCTAAAACACTTCTAAAATGTCACCGACGTTCGGAGTGAATTTAAGTTGAGTTTTTAATAATTAATAATAAAATAATAAATAATAAAAACAATCTCATTACTAATTTATAATAATATAATTATAAAATAAATAATAATAGATAATATAATAAAATAATAATAACTAAATAATAATAATAATATAATAATATATAATATAATAATATAACAATTATATAATAATATAATAAATATCATAATAATATATAATAATAAATTATACTATATATAATAAATAATAATAATAATATAAAATAATCTATATATAATAATAATTGAAAATGCTTTATTCAGAAATAAAATATACATATTAATTTGAAACATTATTAACGATATTGAGTGTGGAGTAAAACCAAACTTATGGCTATACAATTTCTGTAAGGGGGCTATAAATATTGCACACAATGTTGTGTCCCATTGGCCCCAATATGTAAATCTGAAATTAATTTAAGTAATTGGGTTTTAAGGATTGAGCTTATGTAATCACCAAACGATATTATACAAATATAATAATATTAGCAAAATCGAATAAGAATCAGATGTTAATACTAATATCAATAATAATATTGATAAAATATGCTTAGGACAGGTTTAAACATGATGAAATAATATTACATTAAATGATTACCCTATAATAATAATAATAATAAATAATAAATATAGATAATAATATAATAATATATAATAATATAAATAATAATAATAATAATAATTAATAAATACATAATAATAAATAATAATATTAATAATAATAATAATATCAATAATAAATATAAATATTAATATAATATATCAGTAATAATTGATATCTAACAATATTTAACGTAAAATTAATTAATAATAATAATTAATAAAATGAATAATAATTAATAATTAATCAATAATAATATAATATAATAATACATAACAATATATAATAATAATTAATAATAATTAAAATAATAATAATAATAATAATAATAATAATAATAATAAAACAAATAATTAATTAAATTAATATTATAATAAATAATCAATAATAATTATATAAATAATTTATATAATATGATTATTACTAATAATATAATTAGAATAATGACAGCGATTATTGTTGAAATTAATAAAAAAGAAATAATAATTATGATAATAACAATAATAATAATAATAATCATTTAATAAATAATAATATAATGAATAATAATAATAATAATAATAATAATATAATAATATAATGATAAATAATAATAATTAAATAATAATAATAATATAAATAATAATATAATTAATAATAAATAATAATATATATAATAATATATATAATCATAATAATATAATTTATTACTATTACCAATATCATATACATTACAATCCATAAATTATATAAAAACAACTACGAACCATACACATAATCACAATCACATTACAATCATTTTCAACTAAATCACATATTTCAATATTAATCTTATGATCCTAAGTACTGTTGGATACGTAGAAAAAGAGAAATCAAATAATAAGTTATAATATAATAATAATAATTTAAGAATAATATAATAATATTAATATAATAATAATATATAATAATTTTAATTAATATATAATAATAATAATAATAATA
Source organism: Trachelipus rathkii (assembly GCA_015478945.1). Lineage (NCBI taxonomy): Eukaryota > Metazoa > Arthropoda > Malacostraca > Isopoda > Trachelipodidae > Trachelipus > Trachelipus rathkii. Next base: position 32,426 of record JABUQX010080263.1, read on the forward strand.
CACTTAATATATATAATTTATCCAAAACAGTAGTTGTATAATATGAAAAATAATTATAGTATATTAATATATAATAATAATAATAATTAATATTTAATAATAAAATATATAATAATATAATAATTAATATTTATTTATAATAATATAATAGTCATAATTATAATAATTAATATAATATAATAATCATAATATTAATATAAATAATAATAAGTAATAATAATATAATAATCATATAAGAATAATAATAATAATAATAAATAATAAATAATAATAATTATAATAATATCATACTAATAATAATAATAGAATAAATATAATATAATCAATAATTAATAATAATAATTATTAATACATAATATATAATAATATATATAATTTAATAATATATAACTATAATAATATAATAATAATAATAAATAATAATAATAATAATAATGAATAATAATTACTATAATAATAATAAATATTAAATCATAATAATGGTAGTAGCTAGATTTTACGTAGGTTTTCAATCCTTGGGTTAGTTATTTATTATACTTTTATTTACGATAATATGTTTGTTAATTTTTTAGCAAAGATTTGGTAGAGTTTTCGGTTTTTGATGTCTTATGTGCATTGAAGTTGAAAATTTTAGCTGCTTTGTAGCTGACGTTTTGAGTGGTTTTTTTTAGCTACAGAGAGAGGGGTTCTTATGTAAGTCATCTATTTCTTAGGTTTATGTCTGATTTGCTACGCCGCTTAGCTTGGTATTGAATGAAAATTTGCTAGCAGAGTTCACATGCCATTTGTTATGGTAATTTAATGCTATTTCTTTTAGTAGTGATAGATTAAGGAGGTCTCTAAACTGCAATATCTTTAGGTTTCTTGAATAAGGTTGTGTATGGCTCGTTAAAAGTCTTTGTATATGCTAATGAGGCGATAAATACGCTTTTGGTTACCAATTCAGGAAGGATTATGGTACTTGTGGTTCCCTTTGATAGGACAGACACGTAACAGTAATTGAGGGTGTATTTAGTGATAAGTTGAATTTCCTAAGAATGTAAAGAGGTACAATTACTTAATTTATTAACATATACATGTATCTGGACAGTCTGCTAACTAGGTTGTTAATATGTTCTTAAAATGTCAGTTTATCATCGAGCTAATCAAGTATTTTGATTTGCAGCCCTATTCAGTTTTAATTTATTAATTTTAACTTTTTAAATCGTTAATTGGTTTGTTTCTAAAAATTATGTAAGATATGTTTTATTTAAATTAAAAGATAGCTTATTAGCATCTATCCATTTCATTATTTTGTTACATGGTGTCTGTTTGCCTATTACGGACGATAGAGATCGGCATTCTGTCATTTTTAAAATGGACTGGTATCGGTCAGCAAAAGAGACTGAAAAGTCGCTTCATGAAGACTTATCAGATCAGTTTGTATATAGAGTAATAAAACACGGCAAGGGAATTGAGCTGGGGTACGGCCTTTATGTTTGAGTGTGGCTTGAATTAGTTTCATTTTAGTTTGTACATTGATATATTCCTTTAAGTAGCTTTTAAACATATGTAGGCTTGACTCTTCCAACGCCTTTTGTTCATTTTTACTTAGTGATATGTATGATCATGCATGATCAAAGCTTTTGTGAAATTTAAATAATACATAAGCAGGCGAGGAGGTTCTTAATTTTCTATATTCTGTACAGATTTGTTCGGTTAAGCAAATGAGGCAATCAGCAGCTTGAACGTCCTTTTCTAAATTCAAATTGTGAATCATTAAGATATTGTTTGATTAAATTATTTCTGGTTACTGATTGAAACTTATCTCAAATATTTACTATCGGTGCTATGTGTAGCTATTTGGTCTGTAATTTTTTGCTAGAGCGAAGGTTTCCTTTTTAGTATAGGATTCACTTTTTGCTGTCTGAATATTATTGGGAAATTCCCTAGTCAAATGATTCATTGAGAAGCTGTTTTAAGGAGTGGCTATTCTATGTCGAGCTGAGTTTGGGGATGGTGATTGGGGATAGAATGAACTTCACATTTTTTGTTTTTTAATCAGGCGATTACCTTTTTTTACCTCCGGGACAGGGATGGGAATAAAGGATAAAGAGACTGTAGTCTGGGGATAAAAGTTTCATATGATGTTTGACAAGGGGGTTTGTCTCTTAAGATTTGCTTACCGACGTTTACGAAGTATTCGTTTAAATCGTTGCGATCTTATTTTCTTTACGGTTGGTTGTTAACTGATTGTTTTAAATTCAGTTCTTTTATACATTGCGAGTTATTTTTTGTTATTGTGATTAATTTATGAGTTAACCCAAGTGGCCTTCGGTTAATGTTGCAATCTGGAATTTGTGTGTAGAGTAGTGTTTTCTCTTTGCTTTCTTTAAGAACTGCCTTGTATTGTTTCCATATTGTATTAGCTATTATTGTGTTTAATTTTGTTTTAAAGAGTTCATAGAGATAGTTTAGTTTTTTGGTTGATAGAGTTTAGCAAAGCTGGATGTAAGCCATGGGTTTGAATTCTTTTAGGCACCAAGTTTTTTAGTATTTTAATAGGGGAATGATTCGACGTAGCATTATTAAAATT
>JABUQX010080263.1:42500-46615 GCA_015478945.1 Trachelipus rathkii
TACCTATATTTATATATATATATATATATATAATATTATATAAATTCCATACAATCAAGCATCCTGAATCAACAGCTTTAAATTATAAACATGGCATCATACGTCTCTACGCCTCTATGATATTTAATATTTGAATTTTTAAATGTTTAAAACTTTAGCTAAATGCATGACTTGATGTTGAACCATTGACCTTTTAACTCTCATTCCAGAACTGTAACCAATTGGTCTTAGGGTACTTGGAGATGAATGATATAGAAATATATTTCTGTTACTATCACTATCGGTTATTTTTAATTAGGACGCTTTCTATCAAAAACATAAAATTATTATATATATATTATATTATATATATTTATATATAATATATTATAATAATAAATATAATTGATATTATATAATATATATATTATATTATTATATATATAAATATATATAGTAAGTATCATTCATATTATAGAAGTTAAACTACTTTTACTAGGTAGTTTTTATATAGTAAAAGATGAACGTGATATCAGACAACTGAAGGTTCTGATGGAACGAAAGTTTTGTCAATATTTTTATATTTTTCACATATTAGTTGAAAATTTCCAAAATGTTTTAACATCCAGTGACTTTTTATCTGATAAATGTGTTTTATCGACATTATGTGGCATTTATTTAAATAAAACAGTTAACTTAACATTAGATACACGTTTCTTTTTTAAAAAAACAAAGGGTGATAAAAATACTTTATTATTATTATATAGTATTATAGTTAATATATATAATATAGTATATACTATATATATATATATTTATATTATATATATTTATATATATATTATATACTATTATTATATATATTATTATATATATATACTATCATATATATATATAACTTCTATATCATATATAGTATATATATACATTATATAATTATGGTATAGTATATATTATATATTTATATCATTTATATATATATAATATGTATATATATATATATACTATATATATATATATATATACTATAACTATATATTATTATATATAATATATATACTATTATATATTATTATATATATTATATTTATTATATTATCACATATTGCTCAAGAAGATAGCAGGTTCAATTTACATAGACTTATGCCTCTACCAGAACCCTATATCGCAAAGAAATAGGATCCCGTACATTTTATTATGTTGTTATCTTAGGGACTCGCTCGTTCGGCGTAACATTTTTTTCATTACTAACTGGTTTAAATATATAAACCTATCATACTATCATGGGCATACAGCTTTTTAAATTAAAATCTCTCTCTCTCTCTCTCTTCTCTCCCTCCCTCTCTCTCTCTTCTTCTCTCTCTCTCTCTCTCTCTCATCTTATTATCACTCATTCACTCAACATATATACCTCCACTGAAAACATTTTGTTCTTTTCTAAATGCTTCGACACTATTATCACATGGTTTTGTTTTCAATTCTTAAGTACACTCATATTAACTATACCCATAACACACGCACACACAAAGCACGCCACACACAAACTCCTTAGAACAAACATGTAGGGCGAACGGGCTCTCACTAGCCAATCATAAAATTATACTTAGAGGTCGTGATATAACAGCGTAACTGACAAAGTTATGAGGTTACGTGCGTACAGTCGTTCTATACACTGAGGAGGCATTCTGGAGAATACGTAATGGACGGAACTTGAGATATACTTATGACGTTCAGGCACAATATACACGTAATGAAGTATTAATATGTTGTCATTGGTTATGGATGGTTCAATACCTGGAACATTTCAATACGAGATAGCGCCAGCGGTTTGAAAACTTAGATATACTTAAAAGGTACTGACATACCTGTCTGTACTGTGATATTGCATCTCATTCAGGATAATCCAATTTCTAACGCTTAAGACTCACTTTCTACATTTCAATTGCTATTTTTCTTTTACAGCGTCAACTACCATTTTCTTTGTTATTTTTATTTTACAAGTTTCATTTACATTTTAATTTGTGTATTAATTTTATATTTTATGTTAATTATTTTTTTATTTTTAACCATACTTCTTCCTATTTAACTTATTTACGAAAATTTGGGTCACGTTATCTATTTCTCTGCTATTTAGATATAAATTTATCTTTATTTTTAAATTCATTATTTTCTAATTTGTTTTTTTATTATTATTATTTTATTTATTATTATTATTATTATTAATTTATTTATTATTATTTATTTTTATATTATTATATTATTAGTGAAATTATTATTTTAGCATTAGTTTTTGATTATTTATTTAATCATTATTTTCTTTATTATCTATTTTATTTATTTTATATTATACTTTTTTATATTATTTATTTTTCAATTTTTTATTTAAAGTTTTTTATTTATTTTAATATACTGATTCTTAATTTATTCTGTTTCAATTTTTTTAATTTTTTATTTTTAATTTTTTTTGTATTTTATACTTATTTTATTTGTGTTAAAATAGTTTCTCATTTCTAAAAATTTGTTTTCAAGAACCTAAAGCGTAAGTCCGTAAGGACGTTAGGCATAGACAGAAAGTTCTTCGTTCATTTAGCGAAGCAGTCTTTACGTGTTTCTAGGGTATGTTAAAAAAACTTGTTTTACTATCCTAAAGCCCATAAGTCGCCTAAGACGTTTAGCAATGTCGGAACTGGCCCACTCCCTTCTCTTGGAGGATCGTCTTTACGTCTTTAGGGTAATTAAAACGATGTTTTCCATACATTTAAAGCCGTAAGGACTTAAGGGACGTTATGTACAGATTCTATGAAAAACTTGTTTACGTCTAAAAATATTATTAATAACTTACTATATTAGTAAATATGCATAGCGTTGTACGTGTTTAAATAACTTTCCTCTCCCCCCCCCAATCAATCGCAATTCCGTATTTTCGCTGTATGGACTCCATTTAAATATCATATACCTATTTATTGCGATATATAATATGCGAGGTTTGTTGAGCTGATACCTCTCATCTACAACAGCGATGTATGCAATTCGTCACAGCAACGATATATTTTCATTGAGATTAATAACAGGTTTATCAGATGTTAAAATAAGTTACCACCTTGAATATATGCAATATACGGGTCGTGAATACTACATTGAAACGTACGTCAAAATAATATTCTCTTGTATGGATCTGTGTATATCGATATCATCCTTTAAGATGTATGCACTCCATTCTCGCCATTGATAATTTCACTAGCCAATATTTTCACTGCGGCACAGTAATATGTTGCGGCATGACTCATAGCGTTTATTTTCGCGTAGGGGCGCGCTTGACAGTCGCGCTCTTTCGTTGTTTCATGCGTCTGCTATAATCTAGTTGAAAGTTATTATTATCAATTCTGTGAATTCAACGCATTGCTCATGTATCTGAATTAGGCACCTCCTTAATAGACCATATTGGTGTTTTATACGACAGTACATATCACATCAGACGCTCAGTCTTTTCCTGTTGCTATTAGGCTGGACAGCTTGAGTAGCGTTCGCCTAGATCTACAAATGCTCGAATTTTAAAACCTTCCAACTGCGTATTTTCCAAATCAATAAATTATATGCTCAAATAAGGTTTTTAATTATAAATTATTGTGGTCATATTTGCTCAGTAATTAATAACTTTATGTTAAAGTAATTAATTACATTTCCATGTAATATTAAAGGATAATGAAATATAGTAGATGTCGTTGGAAAGTGTTCGTATTTTTCTTACGTAGGCGTATTGGTGGTATACATTATGTATGTCATTCAATTATATATGTATTTTCTGAAAAATTTTTCAAAGTTCAAAAAAATTCACTCTCACACTCGCTCTCTTGACATATATATATATATTATACTCTCATATATATTTTATATATATATATTATAATCATATATATATGTTGTTATTAATATTTTTTATTTTATATATATATAATAATTATTTCTTATATATTAGTATATCTCTAAACGATAGCGGACGAGTGGAATACCTTGCTTTATGTTACAATGAAATAGTTATATCATAATTATTTTCACTCATAAGGCATATAATTTGGTAAAAATGAAAGATAGATAAAGATCGTTATTGACCTATGTTTTATCTCTCTCGTGTGGTT
>JABUQX010080264.1:0-22500 GCA_015478945.1 Trachelipus rathkii
CAAGGTAACTATTAATTATTCATTTCTACATTCATATATGTATATAAAATAAGTGTAATACTACTATTTACAGCGAGTTTGAATGTCTTTTGATAACATTAAGATTATGGAATATCAAAGCCGTTTTGAAATTGCCTCGACAACACATTTAACATTTTCAAGTTTTCTTTTTAGATTCATCTTAAGTATATTTATTTTATATTAAATATAAAATATTATCTTATATCAAATCTTATTCAGACAATATACATATACGACTGACAATACACAATCCGCTAGATATTTGGGCATATAGTCAGACACGTGAATCTTTCGAGCCAGAGGAATTCTTCAAATAATGTGTATTTGTCTTCCAACAGACTGTGTATTCTGCGAAAATTATTGCACGGTAAATTTCCACTTGAGATTAATTATCTCGTGAGTCATCACTAACCATTATTAAGAATTTATATAAATTAATTAATTAATTGAAAGTATTATATTTAAATTATTCATTCCTAAGTTTTAAGACTTTCAGTGTTTTTTGACTTTACATTTCTATTTTAGCTAAACCTCACTACGGCTACCGCTATATCATATCACATGAGAGGCCACCTGGACCTGATACCGGCCGATATAATTAAGAGCAGCCCCGGCCTCACACCGCGTACCTCCCGGCCCGGCAAAATCCCCGAGCCCGGTTCACGGTTTCCTAAGACAATAGTTTACATACAGATGAATTTTTTTCTTAATCTCTATATCAAATAATGATTCCGTGAAATTAGAAATAAAAATAACAGTGTAATAACTAATATTAATTAAAAGCAATAATCTCACGTGTTAAGAAAGAATATTACATTTACAAATTAGTTACAAGTAGTATATATTATATACTTATCAACAGTAATATTATCTGAGTTGTTATACCATACTCTTCATATTTATTTATATTATTTAAAATGATTAATTAATTATAGACTTGAGCTTATCTAAAGGATAGTTACATAACTCTTCTACAAGAAGGACTTACCCAACAGTATGTTATTTATATATATATATCTTCTTTGAGGTTTATCCGTAAGTAGATGTCAAGAGATGAGAAGGTATACCGTTTTGACTGAGTAACTGACTTTGGTCAAAGGTGTTACGGTAACACTGCCATTTAGGGAGGGTTTCAGAGTCTTATTCATCACCAAATCACTTACCCCTCAACTCTGGTGAAGCCCGGCTTTACAACACATGCGGAGTTCGTATACAATAATTCTTTGAGCCATACACCTAGAGTATTGTGTAAAGGGTCATTATTTGGAGCTAAAATCTTTGCACTCTCAATTATATAATGGCTGGGTTTATTATTATTGTCACCAAAATATACGTACCAATGTTATTTACTCACTAGTTAAACCTTGTGGTAAAATGACACGAGTTACAAAGAGAGCTGAGTGAGAATGTTGAATAAATTTTTAACTCGCGGTATCTATCACCACTCGCAAATGTGATATTTTTGGCGAGTGAGTGTAGCCATATGTTCACTTAATAAGTGATTAATATATTATGTTCATTAAAAATCAGATCCTAATACTAAAAGTATATATAGAATATTGAAGTGGAGTTATAATAGCCTCTAACATTATAATAAATCAATTTTAAAATATAGGTTATTTATTTAAATTAATATATGGGTTAACTATTATAAAGGATGAGTATTGAGAATTATATTATTATGGGTGAGATATGAGTATTTATAATTAAAATTAAAAACAATAATTGTAGACTAAAAGTGTAAAGAATAAGTATATAAATTATAAATAATAAAATTAAATGTTCAAAGTTTAGCGAGTTTTCAGAATTTATACCTTAATTAATAAGTAAAACTATATTTATTTCATTTATTTTAAAAAAGGTGCGGAACAAAAGAAGCGGATAAATTACTTTTTTTAGAAATTACTTCGGTCACTGAGTATCATAGTATCGTATACAGCATTCCAAGATTCTACAGAATCTAAAATAAAAGATACTTATATTGGATTAATTGAAAAATTGTTTAATTTGTTATATATTCATATATATACATCTTTGAAGAGAAGAAATATAATTGTAAAAGATAAGTGAAACTTATAAGAAGTCACTCACTATATATATCATATATAATTATACTCTGAATATATATATATTATATAATATATAATATATTATATATAATATATATATATATATATATATATATATATATATATATATATATATATATATAATATATATATATAAAAAAACTATATATATATAATATATATATATATATTGTGAGTTGCTAAACGGACAGAAATCTATAGACTTTTCGAACTTTATTTGAAATAAGTTTCATAAATATATGTAGAACCTAATTTTTTTTTTTTTTTTTTTTTTTTTTTTTTTCATCGGAAATATTTAGAATTTTTTTATTTTTATTTTCCCCATTTAGGGAAAAAATTAGGGGGCTCGAGCCGACGGGGGACAGAGGGGGGACGAAGTCCCTCCGTCGTCCACCTGGAGGCCGAGAGACCCCGACTCCTGCCATCTTTGCGGTTTACCCTTGGGGATTCCTTTAGTTAAAAATAACACCAAAAACAAATATTACCGGAATGAAAAATAAAAACAAAAATATTACAAAAAATTACTTTCTTACCTTTAAATATTTTCGTTTTGTTTTTTAATTAATTCGAGGAAGTTTAAAAACATATTTATCCCTTTACTTTCTTTTACCCAAAGGTACGCACAAAGGTATTGCAAAAACCCAACTAATTCACTCTTATTATCACAAACGGCAAACAAATCGTCCAGTGGCATGTTTCTTAATATAACTACATTACGACTTTTGATTGTGTTTCTCCCTCAATAACAATTCGTTGCCAGGAAAAAAATATGTTATCATACGATAAATTATAATTATTTATTTTTAATCGTACATTCTTTTCATCCAAACCACATTATATTTTATAATTTTTATACGCTGAGAAAATATGTTATTAGTTTTCATGTAAGTTTCCTAGTTTTCGAGATATATATTGTGCCCATAATCTTTAGAGTTCCCAAAATTTAATAATAAAGCAAGTAGAAACGCTCATTTTGCATGATAAAAAACCGGGATTTTGGTACTAATGAGTGGAAGAATTCAATGTAGGGTAAAAAATACTGTTTTTGCGTAAAATACGCTCTTAGTATATATTTTTTATTTATAGATTCTGTATATACATAACAAAACATCATAACCTTAACTTAGAGGGTAGTAAAACGCAACCTAACCTATATGAATCGACGATGCAGTAAAACTTAACCTAACCTTCTACGTCAAAACACGTAGACCAGACATTAGCATAAAATTTAATGTAATATCAGTCAACTTATATCTATTTTGACTTACTTATTTATATATCAATTGAAACACTTATTCGCTTACAAGAAATAATCCTCTGAAGATGTCTCAAATATAGAGACGAAACGCGTTCGGAAATCTATGTAAATATATATTTTCTTCTTCTCTTGTAAATTATTTTCAAAATTATATTAAGTAAACTCAATATTGTACAAAAATAAATATTGAAAATGTTGGAAATAAATCAAAAACTTTTTAATTAAGATCAAGGTTGATCGTTTTATTTCCCCGTATATTATTATTATTATTATTATTATTATTAATTATTATTATTATATTATTATTTTAATTATTATTTATTATTACTACCATAAGTAATAGTTATGTAAAAGTAGTAGTAGTTAGTAGTATTAGTAGTAGTTTTTGATTAAAAAAAAATTAAAAAATTTTGTATTGTCAGGTATTATTATCTTATTATTATTATTATTATTATTATTATTATTATTATTATTATTATTATTATTATTATTATTATTATTATTATTATTATTATTATTATTATTATTATTATTATTTTATTAGCATATAAATTAGTTTCAATAATTGTAATTTCATTATTAGCAATTATTATTTTCAGGTTTATTTTCAAACCTAATAAAATTATTAACTATTCTCATTAGACACCCTTACTCGAAAAATATATCTAAGGATTCTTGATTCTCATTATATACTTGAAGCTGTAAGGAGGTTCCTGATTTGGGAGTATAATAAACTTTAGATAAGAAACTCATCTTATTGAAAACCTTCCAAAAGTGGCGATCTTTGGAAAGCACCTGGAAAACACAAAATACATAACACTCCCACAGGAAAAATAAAGGAACCTCCGGAAGCTTGTAAGTGTTAAATTTTAATTTTATTTTTAATTCACAATGACGGGCGAGAATGGAAGCTCCGTTGGGTCTTCCCAAACTCCCCAAACCCCACCAACACTTGCGGCAATCACTTCCATTCCCAAGAATGAGCTTATACTCACAGGGTGCATTCAAAACACCTGGAACGGGCCAAGTTTCTCACGGTGGCTAGAGGATGTAAAAGAAAACATTGAACTAAAACACTGCACGAATGATAGAGAAAAAAATCATACAAGCGAGAAGTCAGATCCATTTAACCGATGGAGAATTCAGATGGCTCCTTAACTCTAATCCAAACCTCCTTCGCATGGACAAATTTGAAGTACTTCATTGATACTCTCCGCTCCCTAATCCTCCCAGAAAGATTCTTATAATCACTCTCGACGCAACCCGACACGAATTCTGCAATTCAAATGGAATGCCCAAGAAACACTCTCTTCAAGTGTTTCGTCCTTACAAAAATTAGTAAAGGAAAGACTCCACTCTCACTTTCCCAGACAAATTTATAAATGCGATAGCAACCGTATTTCTCTACACGCAAATACTAAGCCATTTGCAAGAATACAAAAGCAAATACAAAAGTTCCTTCAAAAGTCCTACGGCCGACTCTACAATCTACCTAATGCAAATACAGACCCTGCAACTGCTCAAATGAGCGTCAATCTACTGACTAGAAGTGGAAAATTTTCGAGACCGAAATCTATTACTCAACATATGCAGAAGCAAACTATTCTTCAAGAAACTCCACCTGCAATCCAAACTCAACGATCGTTTCCTTCTCATCCCAGCTCAAATCTCGAGCATTGGACTTTATAAATGCTTGAGCCTATAATTATATATAGTGTAGAGCAATTACATAGATTATACTTTATATATATATATAAAATTAGACCATAATGTTATTCGATTATATTAATTACTCACATATGTCATTAAAATGTTATTATAAATATGCATGTTTCAAGATATATATTAGTTCTACCATATTATCCCTTTGGGCAAAAAAATCCAGAATTCACGTTACTCACCAAGAAACTATATTAAGATTTTATAAATGAGTCAAAATATCGCTATTAAATCATCAGTCTTCGGGAAACGTCCGGAGTATCCGAGTAGGACGACTGTGCCTTTAATCAATCTGGACAAAGTATATGAGAAGATCACTCATGCATGCCATTTAAAAAGTTTGGAATAAACTAACCGAATATAATATGGGATAAGGGTGTGCGACACGCCTCTTAACTTCCGTTAAAATTAACAAGCCTCCGTCACGGAGTTTAAAATATAGAAGGAGAGCTTCCTGTTTCACTCACCCAGAAAGCACCCGTAAAAGCAACTGCTCAACGCCATCCGCTTTCATCACCCCTCTTCTACATCAATGTGCGCCTTTCCAAACACGCGAAGAATTATGTGAGGTTAAGCCTAACGGGAGGTTAGGATTTTCGAGCGTCGATTAAGTATAATATACAGTCGGAGACTCGCAGATTATTCTGCTACAGAGCGAGTGCTGCAACGGCGTTGGTAACGTTCTCGCGCTCACACACTATTACATAGAACGAATAGCACACCAAATTTATTACATTAACTTAATATATATGATATGTAAATCAATATATCCTCTTATTCTCTTATTACGGGTGACGAGAAGATATCTTCGATTTCCGCCACGGAAAATATACACGAAATTCGAATAACACACCGATATCCACCTTGTAAGCGTGACACTCGTATTTATTTTATCTGCGAGACAACCAAGTCGATCTCCCGTATCAATGACCTACTATCCACCGCAAGAATAAAAAAGGACGCCCGGTGAGTTTCTCTTCGCCAACCAGGATTAATTGTGTGACTGAGCTCTGAGATCTTTTGATCCTCCAACCCTCTGCCCTCCGACTCCCGAAGCAATCTCTTAAATCTGCATTCGAGAGCGGCGTTTATCTCACACAATTTTCCTGGTAGAGGTATGTGGTTATGAATTCACGAGGACAGGAGTTTATATACATCACAGGCAATATACGATAAGTTAACGCACACTTCAAGTGAAGTATGAGTGTCCCTAGAAGGGGAGGTTTAAACCATGGGTTACCATACATGCAAATCCACTCATAAAATATAAAAATTATAACGATGACATCGCAATAAACTGATAAATAATCGCGTGAGAGTAATAATAGAATTTTCAGAGTTGAAATATTCTAGAGAGAAAGCACATCGTGTTATATGGTTTGTATAATTTTAAATAGTTATGATATACTCCCGTGAGTTCAATCACAGCGGTGAGAGGTAGCCAACTGACATTTTATAATATTTAAATAAACTTGCGGTGCGATATTAGTATTAATAAACAAATTAGATGTCCATCCACTATCAGAAAACTAACATAATGCGTTGAGTTTCCGTGCAAATAATAGTTATTCCAATAAGACTTTTTAGACGCACAATGTTGCACATAAGATGTTACCGAGAATACCAAAGATTTGGATTTATTACTCTTAGACACCGGAGATTCGTAATGATGAGTCTGCGTGATGGCAATAAGACATCGCTCGGTCTTTCCCCACCATACCTTCTAAAATACACTCAATACACATATACCCTTAAAAACATGCAACATTTTAAACTCAAATCTATTAGCGGTGAATTGCAGTGTGTCTCTGCACCATGCGAGACCATATAAAATGGCACCACAGAAAGACATATATTATACAAAATGCGAGTCGTGCAATGAGACATAAGTATGGATGCCAGTAACAAGATTGATATATGAGAGAAGTGGTAACAGCAATGAAGGCAATCGCGGATTCCTGCACTCACTAGTTAGGCAGAGTGAAGCAGAAGTGTGAGTACCTATGCTAAATGCTCCCAGGGCTTGCCGAGCCGCGGACACCGGTTTACGCACCGCGCGCCCCTGAGTATATAAATTGAAAATTATATATATAAAGGATTACAATGTGGATGAGTGTCTCCTAGTCACCTAGATTTTGTGTATCCACCTCTATAGAGTTCGTAGATTTCATGAAAACTACAAATTGGAGTCTGAGTAACGACTCATTATTGTAATAAACACACACTAATCATAATAAATTAAATAAATAAATAACATATAAATAAAAATACGTTCTTATCACTTCTGTGGTGTTATTGCATTGAATGATCACGTTTATGATCACATATCTTTATCGCGATACATTAATACTCAATATATTCTATTAAATTAAATCAACCCATTTTACACCAGACACACATCCATGGCTCCATATCTAACCCTGCCACACGACTCGCTATTTTCCTTGTAAAACTTAATAGCATCTCTAAATTAGTATGATATAATATATGCAGAGAGTGCGACATTTTCATTACCTGAGCACACAATACGTCATACTTTTTTGGTTTAATTTATCGATTATTTAAATGCATAGGATATTTATGTGCATATCTATTGCTTGTGATGATCACAAAAGTATTCACAAATCTCAACTATTTTTTTAGATTTATGAGTTAAATCGAGAAGATATTATTCTAGCGCAGTATAAGCTACTTAGCACCATCATTGATTACTTTCACCTGTGTATCGTATATAGCCCAGCGAATCAGATACAAGTATATAGCTAAGAGGAATACATGATAGTCACGGAACGACGAATCACACAGTAATCTTTATACTCTACTAGACTTATTGGAGTCATATCTGTCGATTGTCATAACATATGCACATAATAGTTTAATTTTAACATTAACATTTTGGAATTTGTAGTCTAATGGTAACAAAATGTTATCAAAAATTACATTAAATTTTTTTGAGGAGATATCTTATCTTATCATTTTAAAAAAACACTGCATAATGCTTTATATCAGAGCTGATATCACAAAAGTTTTCACTAATATTATAAAAATAATATATCGTCAAAGTGACAGAAAGAATGCATTCTTGTCCGACTTAATAAAAGCCTTGAAAATTTGATGTTTATACATTACGACAGTTGGAGAGGATAAGCTACAAAGAATAAATATAATTGCAACTTAATGTGCACCAATACCCAAAATATTCACAATCTATTAGAGCTCATTGGATAAAGTGAAATCTTGTAAGCATATTATTCTAACCCAGTATACTGACGACACTTAATATAAACACAACACGTTAATCGAGCGATAACTAGACTCACACACTTTCCTCACAAAATAACCTATTCATAGTAATGACTATTTACTCTCATCTAATTCACCTACATCCTCAAGCTCAACTTAACTATCCACATGACAATGTTAATTTTGCCACATATAATTACTCAATATATCCATACTACACTCATAAATCTTTTGAATCATTATTTCAATCTTTCTACGACCTTCTTTACTCGCGTTCTATAGTTCACTTCGCATAATCACTAAGTAGGTAATATCATCTAAAATACTCAAATGTAAAGTTTTTCTCTCACTATTTGGAAATATGTCACTCACATCTAATTAGATATCTAAAAAACAATACTTAACACACAAGGTGCACGAATAAACAGACCCCAGATTCGAGTCTCTCAAATGCCCCACTATTCATTTCATAACGCATAGCAAACAGCGTACACACAGGGCGCATCACAGAGAAAAAACTTAAGCTATTATGTTCAGGTGCAGTTAACTAACAAACTCAACCTATATTATCAACAATAAAACATAATGAACATTTTATACTTTAATAAATCACGCGAGTTATATTCATACTCTTAAGAGTACTACACGCAATTAAATGACAAATGATTTATATATTTAATAATTTAAATATATAGTATTAAATTTTCACCTCTAAGAGGCTTCGATCTAGCGAGCACAAAACGTATAGGACAATTAACGTATGATAACAACTTTCTGCATTCTCTACACACTCGAGTTCATGTTAACCAGAGACAACAACTAACATAATTTTCAGACTCTATATATAGAAAGTACCTAAGTGCACAACCAATTATTCATAATACCACCAAATGCCTCACATATAACCCATTACTTACTGCAAGATTGTCCGGTTCAACACAGCACATAACACCCGAGCAGTCCTATATCCCGCAGTAGAAGAAGAAGATAAAATCCTCTCTTCTCGCTCAAATCCCATGAGTGAGCTGCATACAGATAGATATAAAGGAGCATTTTCGGTATAAAACGGAATTAATAACACGCAGCACACGACCCAACTATGTATTCTAGTGTGCTAAAATATCGTAGAATTACACCATGAACTATTATGAATTTGATGCAAAAGTCCTTCATTTCACACGCTATGCTTACTGACAATATACAATACTTTAAGAACTGAGTATCTAATTTAAGTCGTCTTTTCACTATCCAAACAAAGCTGTTAAATCGAACAGATTGAGTCTGGAAACAGATGACCAACCTAAATACAAACCATCCACGATCACCTTTGAGCCCGTAAATGGTAGAATACAATTCTCTTCACACGCTATCTCATTGGGTTTTCCACATAATAAGCCTATAGCGTACGCCCATACAAAATAAGCTTATTTAACTATTCTAGCGTTCAGAAAATGTGAATAAGGCCAATCACCATCCACATAATTATTCTCATTCACTACACGAGCCTCCTCATACTAAGAGGACATTGTCTACCGGGTCACAAATTTCTTGGATTCTTCACTCCAAAAAATGATGTGTATACACTAGATACAACAGAGTCTACTGCTCAAGACTTTTTATCTTTTACTACGCACTAGTCTTCCTCAGGAAGGTTGTAGATATATTGTGGATTGTTCTAAACCGATAGGCTTTAAGGTATATCCTTACTTTAACTGCCCCACACAGAAACTCCTCTCACAGTTGAACTCACCAAGAATAGTGGTCGATTACAGGCATAAGGTAAATAACTCTCACATTATTGCTCTCCATTCGTTTTACGAAAAAAATGTAAATGACACATCGTTGGGTATTACGAAGGTCCTCGTAAAGAGGACATCCGTAGGAGCAGAACGAGAGGTCAATCGTACCAAGTACATGCGAAAAACACAGTGTTGTAGCTTTACGCTAGTATCGACACATTCCGTATGTATCACACAGATGCTACAATAAAGGTAGATGAATCATCCTCTCTAATCTTTCAACACATCTTAAATGTCAGTAACAAAGTAAACAAGAATAATACAAGCACGAACGAACCATATCAGTCAAAGGGTATATATTCTCGAGGTTTCGTTCCGAAACTGTTGTTGTTGTTTTTGTTGTTGGTGTTGTTGCTGTTGATGCTGTTTGTTGCGTTGTTGTTGTTGTTGTTGTTGTTGTTGTGTTTGTTGTTTGTGTTTGTTGTTGTTGTTGTTGTTGTTGTTGTTGCTGTTGTTGTTGTGATTGTTGTTGTTGTTGTTGTTGTTGTTGTTGTTGTTGTTGTTGTTGTTGTTGTTTGTTGAGGTAAAGGTTCCTGTGTTATTCTAAACAAAGTTCCACTGAGTTCTTTATATACTAACCAGCGAAATATATGCTAACATAACAACTTTTTCACTTTAATAAAGCTAACATAGCTTCATATGAACTAAGGAAATATGTACAACGACAAAACTAACACAACTTACGCACAATCAAACTGTTAACATTAACAAAGTTCAAATCTTGACTCCAGTAAAGGTAACCTACCTTACATACATAACGTAACCTATTTTATACTTTTTCCAACATATCCCCCCTACCATAGTTAAAGTAATCTTAACATTGACACAGTAATCATTTATCAAAATGTATCATAAACCATACCTAACCCATCATAAATTTACCTAATGCACGTATAAGACGAATAAAGTAATAGTTTTAAGGCTTATCTCTTTTTTAGATCCCGCTCCTTTCAGAAAATACAACTCACAAACATGAAAATGATTTTAATGCTTTATCCATTGCATAAAGTGATGCAATACTTATTATATTTTACCCTCGGGCAGGAATACAAGCAATGTAGTAGTCACCATTCGGTTTACGATTAAATATAAATGACACATCGTTGGGATAACGAAACTCCTCGTGAAGAATATCACAACAAGCATAGAGATGCCGGGAAGATGTGATGTATCAACACTGCAAAAACTAATCGCTACTGATAAGAAAATAAGTGTAATAGAAACTTCCCTTAAATGTAATGAGATCTTTCTTTCAAACCAATCAGAAGAAAGTAAACAAGAATACGAACCATATACAAATGAACCATATCAGTTCAAAAGGGTATATATTCTCGTCAGACAACAACAACAACATAACATAGTACAAAGATAAGTTCTTTAGATACTAACCACCGAATATATGCTAACGTAACATTGTTTTCGTATTAATAAAGCTAACATAACATAAAGTTAGAGATATGCTTGCAAAAAGTGTGAATAGGTACGTTGTACGTATTGTGTGTAGGCTACTTTACTGGTTGTGGAGCGGTAGTTTTTTTTAATGTTAGTGGTTATTCGACGTAAGGTGTATTTAGGTTCTTGAGTTCGTTGTACATCATATTCTTAGTTCAGGTTATTGTTATGTTAGCTTATTAATGTGGAAACATTGTTACGTTAGCATACTTTCGCTGCTCTGTATGATAATTTAAACAAGGTTATGGAATAAATTACCTTGTCTCAAATATTACTGGTGTCAATGTAAAAATTAAACGTTTAATTGTTTAGAGATATCGTTTGGTAAAAGTATGAAAGTAGTACGTTTTGTATGCAATGTCATTTACTTTACAGGTGTTAAGTGTGGACTTTGGTTAATGTAAACAGTTTTATTCTGCTTAAGTTGCGTTATAGATTCGTCGTTTACATTAATTTTCTTAGTTCTGGTAATGCTATGTTAGCTTTATTAATGCGAAACAATGTTACGTAGCATATATTCGGTGGTTAGTATCTAAAGAACTTATCTTTGTACTAATGGTTAATTGTTGTTGTTGGTTTGGTCGAACGAGAATATATACCCTTTTGGACTGATATGGTTCATTCGTAAGTCGTATTCTTGTTTACTTTCTTCTGAATGGTTGAAAGAAAGAATCTCAGCATTACATTTAAGGGAAGTTTATAACATTATTTTCTTCAGTAGGATAGTTTTGTTCGCAGTGATTTGATGAGAACGATGACATCTTCCCGCTCTCTATGCTTGTTGTTGAATATCTTCACGAAGAGTTTCGTTTTATTCCCCAACGATGTGTCATTTATTAATATTTAATCGTAAACCGAATGGTACGACCACTACATTGCTTGTATTCCTGACCGAGGGTCAAATATAATAAGTATTGCATCACTTTATGCAAATGGATAAAGCATAAAATCATTTTTTCCTGTTTAGAGTTGGTATTTTCTGAATGGCGGCGGAGTCTAAAAAAAGAGATAAGTCTAAAAACTTTTACTTTATTCGTCTTTACTCATTAGGTATTATGATGTTAGGTATGGTTATGATCATTTTTTGATAAAACTCGTTACTGTGTTAGTGACAGATTAACGTTAATATGTTAAGATATGCTTGGAAAAAGTCTAAATAGGTTACGTTTTGTATGTAAAGTTAGTTATTTACTGGTGTTAAGCTGTGGAACTTTGCTTAATTCGTTTAACAAGTTTATTAGGGTGTAAGTTTGTTGGTTAGGTTGTCGTTGTACATTATTTTCCTAGTTCATATGAAGCTATGTTAGCTTGTATTAAAGTGAAAAAACGATTGTATGTTAGCAATATAATTCCCTGGTTGAGTATATAAAGGACTCAGTGGACTTTCGTTAATAACCAGAACCTGACCTCTACAACAAACAAAAATTTAACTATACGAACAACAACAACAACCAAACACAACCAACAACAACACAACAACAACACAACAACACAAAACCACAACAACAACAGCAAAACAACACAACAACAACAACAACAACACAACACAACAACAACAACAACAACAACAACAACAACAACAACCGCAACAACAACAACAACAACAACACCAACAACAACAACAACAACAACAACAACAACACAGTAACAACCTCTGAGAATATATACCCTTTTGAAACGATATGGTTCGTTCGTGCGTGTATTTTTGTTTACTTTCTTCTGATTGGTGAAGAAAGAATCTCATTACCTCTTAGATCTGTTTATACATAGAATTTCGTACAGTAGACATTTTTCGGCTGTACTGCCGTACGAGACCCTCTCGTTCCTGCTCCTGACGATGTCCTTCTTTACAGAGGACCTTTGTAATACCAACGATGTGTCATTTACCATTTTTTCGTAAACGAATGGAGAGCAATATATTACCTGTATTCCAATTGGAGGCGCAAGTAATATACCTTTAGTCCTATCGGTTGAAAAATTCCTCAAGATTATCGACAACCTTGAAGCTTGGATAAAGGCTGAGTATGTGTCATCTGTAACATCGTCTCTTGATGAAATCAGAGGTGACAGCTTGAGAGGCTATAATAGAATAGATGTTGCTCTTCACTTGCATTCCGATAATGTTAAAAGTATTGATGTACGCAACTATTGGAAACCCAATGATGCTGACACATTCACGCGTACGTGTATAGGTTTCACTGTTCAGACATCTGCAAATATAACAGCTTTGTTTGATAGAAAAACGACTTAAAGTCCATCTTAAAGATATTGGTCCCATACGCGAGGACTTAATCATATAGCTCATGGTGTATATCTATGATATTTACAACGAAACATGTGGTTTCCCGTATAATCCGTATAACAGAAATGCTTAATAACTATCAGCCCAGGATCGTTTACTTTCTCTCTTCTGGCGTGCGCGAGTGGAGTGCTGTTGAACCGAATATGCAGAAAGATGTTTGTGCTGCGTGGCTCGTATTTAATGCTTATCCTTTCGGATGTGATTTTTGAAATCTCTGGAGAAACATAATAGAACTTGCTCAATTTATACAGAATCCTATTCCCTCTGATTAGAAGGGATTAATATATTTAAATAAAACTTATATATGTAAGAATGTATTTATTTAATGTTCTTTTTTTGGAAATTATATGTTATACAACCTGAAAACTTTGTTTTAACTGTCCCTTAATGTACGCCTTTGTTTGTTTTAAGATGTGGGGGGGCTGGCTGTTTATAATTCGTGCGCCATTGTGTGTTATGTTATGTTATGATCTCATAGTTTATGCTTTACCAGGAGTAAGAAAACTCTTACTTTGTTTATCAATTACCCCCTTTAGGTATATGCGGGTTAGGTAAGTGTTATGCTAATTTTTTGCTTAATATTACTATGTTAATGCAAATTAACTTGTCATGTTGGAGAATATGGTTGACATAAAGTATATGAGAATGGATCTACTTATTTTTGTGATTCTTGAGTTACTTACCTGGTGGTGAGAGTGTGATCTTTGTTAATGTTAGCAGTTTATTCATGCTTAGATGGTGTCATAGCGTTTGCCATTGTTAGCATTATTTCTTAGTTTCTGGTAATGTTATGATGACCTTTATGTAATAGTAGAAAAATCTTTTTTATGTTTGCACGCATTGCTCTTACTTTCGCCGGCCATATGATAGTTACACAATGTTATATCGTAAATTTTTGTTACATATTACCTTGTAATGTAAAATTAACATTATTATGTTAAAAGAAATGCTTGACAAAGTGTGAATAAGTTACTTTTTTGGGGGTTATGTTAGTTACTTTTAAACTGTTGTTTGTTGGGCATATTCATAGTTCAGATGATGCCAAGTAAGCTTTATTAATGTGAAAACTTTGTTACGGTTAACATATATTGATTGATCTTTGTATAAAAACTTGATTTTATATGTTTATCCAAAAATGATACTCAAAATATGACTTAAATCAATAGATCAGTAGATCACAGATGGTCAGGAAGGGAGGTTGGATGGGGCTGGATGGTGGTTTTGATTTAGTGATTTACTGCTTTAGGGATAATGTAAAACGTAAATTTGTAAGTTATTAAACAAAAAAGTGTAAGAATTTTATTTATTTATTTATTTTATTTATTTAATTTATTTATTTATTTCTGATGGTTCTGAACCCATTATTCGATCTACAGACTCGATAAACATATCAAATAAGGAACATCCACTTGTATCATTCACTAATATTTTAATAACTCGGCACCCGCACCGGAGCCAGCACCGTGCGTGCATCTGTTACACATTCTACTCCTCTTGAGTCAGACTCCTTTTCAATATCCGTTCCTGTCTTTATCTCAATCCTTTCATCCTTCTTAGCACTTCCTCCTTTTTGATTTGTTTGCACCCACTGTCCTTGCGAATTTTTTTATCAGTCGGGATCCTTCTTAATGGGGGGTCCAGACACCCTTCTCACGGACCTTATTAGATACCATGCTATTCGAAATCTTCTACGGTCTCAATACATATATAGTAACACACCACATTGTTTGTTATATAATTATCGACTGTTATTATTAAATCGGCACCCGCAGTGGCTCACACCGGTGGCCGGAGCCAACTCATTAGAAGTTCACATACCAAGTCCTTCTAGAACAATTCTCAATCTCGAATCCTCCACAAATTTCAGCTTTATACGATCAGTTATTTTTTTTTAATGGGGGAGTTCCCCACTTCGGGGGGACCCACGCAGGCGTAACTTCGTATATCACTAGAGAGGTTTATCCTTCTATCCTCATCACCACACTCCACCTCCAATAATTTAGCGTACGATCTACATAAGTTCAGGAGTCGGAGGCACAGGTTTGGCCAATTCATAACGTCGAGATCCAAACCTGGATGCGAAGAAGAAACCAAGGCGGATGGCAAAGTCAGAGTGCGTAAAAAAAGATCGCCTACTTAGGTGATTCGTTTTTGTCGACTCTCAGAATTCCGATTTTCCTTCGAAATTCGAATCTCTCTTCGACGTAAATAAATAAATAAAAAAATGTGTATGTGTACTGAGCACGCACGCGCTTCAACCGAGCGCGTCTGACGTAATCGTCGGTCTCGAACGATATTTCACGTTCAATCACGCTCGAACTTAAATAACTCCCGTTGGGCTTAAACTATATTCCATGCCTGGGTTTGGAAAAAGCCATAAAGGGTATAACGAGGGCGTAGCGCTTAACCGCTCTTCCGTGCGGAGATCGAACACCGTGTCCCTCTCCTTCTATATACATCCCTATCAGATTCCCTTGAAATTTTACACCGTGATTCGATGCGTTGATCCCACTTTCAATCACGAATTAGCATAAATTTCTACTTTAACAGAAAAAATATCATTTCTTTATACTATTTTAGAGAACAAAGCTGCCCCGGTCCGGACGTTCCACAACTACGATACTAAAATAATATATATATATATTACTATATATTATATATATATATATATAAATATATATAATATATATATATATATATATATATATATATATTATATATAAATCTATATAATATATATATATATATATATCTATATATATACCTATAAAATTAACATTGAGTTATGATTAAGAATATTTTGTTTTATTAATTGGAAGAGGGTAGGATTTTTTCTTAAAAAATTAAAATTGAAAATTTGTTCTAGAGTACCAAAGATGTGAGATACTAAAATAATTGCTAACGACAAAAAATTACCTACCCAAATGTACATTGATAAAACCATGTTAAAAAAAAAAAAAAAAAAAAAAAAAAAAAAAAAACAGTTATAATGATCCCCCAAATTCAGTAGTAAACAAAGCTTAACTAACTAATTCTGACTAGCTAAACTCCTTTTATAATATATTATATATATATATATATAATGTATAGATATATATATATATATATATAGATATATATATATTATATATATATATATATATATTATATATATATATATATATATATATATATATATATATATATATTAAAACTTCACTGGAAAACCCAAATACCCACATACTGCACAAAATATGGTGAATCATTCATAACTTTTCCAATACAATAACATTATAGCATTAATGTTAATTCTACAATATTTTAAAATTAAATAAATCACAAATTTTAATAATAGGCTATAATTAAGATTAGACATTGCCATTCCAAGGTTTAGTTAGCATCCAGGGTTGTGGAAGATTAGGTAGCGTAAGATACGACTCCCGCGGACAGATCAGGGGAAGTCGGTAGTTTTGAAGAGGGAATATAGGAGTCGGAGTCGATGTTCCCCGGAAGTCGGAGTCCCGTAAATTTGAAAGGGTGGAAGTCAGAGGTAGTTCGGCAGTCAGGAGCTCGATAGTCGGAGTCGGTAATTTCAAGAGATCGGAGTCGGAGTAACTTTCAAGATAGTAGAGTTGAATCAGAAAGATTTTGAGCTGACAAGTTATGAATTGGTTGCTTCGTGAGTGACTTCAATCCCGCTTTCAAAACAAGTTCACTCAATTGCAATTCCACCTCTAAAATGCAATTGCAAAACTCACAAAGCTTTTTTAACCTGCACCTTAATTATGTTTGAATTTGGATCTATATTCTAATAAACTCAACCTTCAACCTTATACCATCTAATATTTCACAGAATTCATTGAAGAAATTAAAATAACTTCCAAAGATACGAAAGAGAAAAATTTCTTCTCATTGGACAATGGTGAAACTTGCCTATAGCTAGCTGCTGTTTATATTTAAGATCCTACTACAGGGTAAGCTTAAATGAAGATCAACAACAAAAAAAAGCTAAATGACTTTGCAAACGTGACCATTATTGTTATTAAAAGGTTCTGGAAGAAGTTTTCAAGAAGGAAAACAATACACACAACTCGAACATAATTGGAAGTGATGAGCTACAACTACCCCATTACTGCCTTCTCAAGTCATTTTTTCAGAAAGCTCAGAAGATGAGTTTGAAAAGCTTCTAGATATTGAAGAGTTTAGTCGAAAGCTTCGACTGGGTTCAAGAAAAGGTCAAGGTTTTTCCTCATCCTTGTTACACAATATCCCATAACTTTAAAAAATTTCTCTGCTGCCCTGAAAGATGTTGAAAAAAAATTGATATAACTTAGAAGCGTAAATTAGAAGAGGCCCATCGATAAGGTATCCAGACATTGACAAGATAGATGCAATTGTTGTACTGATCTACATCCAAAAACAAGTTAGCGTTGAAACGGCTTTTTCTGCTCTTACCATTATAAAATCAGACCTAAGAGGAAAAAATGAAGGAGGACGCTGGCAGATGCTATTCTATTTCTTAAAGAACTAATTCATTCATTGAGTAGATGACACTAGATGTTAAGTTCATGTAGCAAGTTTATATATATATATATATTATTATATATATTATATATATATATATATATATATATATATTATATATAAGGGTATCAAACTATTATTATAATATATATATATATATATATATATATAATATATAATATATATAATATTTATATATATATAATATATTTAATATATAATAAATATATTATATATATAATAATTATTATATATATATATATATATATTATAAATAATATATATATATACATATAAATAAATAATTATTTAATAAATTTTTATATATATATATATATATATATATAACGCCCCTCTCGCAACGTGAGCTCTCAATTATGGATTTCTGGCCGAACAAAAACATTCAAAAGTACTTGCCACATCATACAGCCCAGAATCTAAGCTCCGTGTGATTTCTACCTCTTCCCTAAGTTGAAAATGAAGTTGTAGGGTCATCATTTTGGTACGATGGAAAACATAAAAAATAATGTAACACGTGAACTAAACACACTTCTGGAAAATGAATTCCGGTCCGCTATGAACATGGAAGAAACATTGGAACGCCGCTGTGTAAAGCCTTGTCGAAAAGGGTATATAGCATTCAATGTGAGAGAGAAAAACTTGTAATATCAGGCAAGTCCAATTAACATAAATTAATGCGACATCAGTACAAAAGACTACTTTTGTGGACATAATATAATATATATTGTTAGACCTAATAATATATTAATATAATATTATATTATATAATAAGTAATATATATATACCTATAATATATAATATACATATTATCTTTATTCATGTATTTATATATATAATACTATATAGTATATATATATATATATATATATATAATATATATTTAGGATCAAGGGCTTAAATCTTAAGTTTTAAGTTGCAGATGATAGACCAAAGTGGCTACCTTCGCTGGGAGAATATCAACCATTTATATAAAGTTCAAAAATGATCTTAACTGACTACTTTGGTCTAAAGAAAAATTGCAAATAATTTAATTAATAGTAAAAGTGAGGTTCTTCATTTAGGTAACACAAATAAAAGATTTAACTACGATATGAATGGGATTGGTTTGAGTCTGTGGACCAAAAAAAAAAGATTTGAGATGTGAGATATAAATACAAGCAGCAATCTGAAACTAACTATCAGTGTTTGGAAGCAAAGAAAATAAAGTTGATAAGTGTTTATGGTATAAAAATATCAGAAATATGAATTTTACAGAAGACTTAAACAAAGTATTATTAAAGTAGCGTCATAATATGCTATTTAGGTCAATATTAGAGTATTGCGCACAGGTTGGGGGCCTTATTTAAGAAAAGACCTAGGTATGCTAAAAGAGAGTGTAAAGTAGTCAGGGCAACAAGAAGAATGATTTCTGGAGCTTTGAGGGTAACGAGCTATGTGGAGAGAGACTGAAGGAGTTAGGAATGTTTTCCTTAGGGAAGGCGATTTCTCATTTCGTGTTATTTTGTAGCTAATGGATCCATCTATGTATATTTCAAGTTAGAAGTCATTTCGAAAAAAATGGTAAAAGTTGATAAGAACAATTTCAAAAAAAAAAGATTTTGAAAAATGAAAATTTCTTAAAGAATGACTACAGACACAGAAAACATTCGCAAATACGACGTTTTAGCAGTTCAGAAAAGCTACAATTTTTGCTTTTTTTACACCATTTAAATTGCTGAAATTAAAGAACTTATTATGTCAACCTTTTGGGTGGTGAAATTGGGGCTAGCAGCCCAGAAGCAAATATTTTGGACCCTACCCTTTATTCAAGTAAATATATATATATACTAATAATTAATATATAGCTTTTTTACGTATATATATCTATAGTAACTATTATATATAAATAAATATATATAATATATATACATTATAAAAAATATACTATATAAATAATACACTATATAATACCCTATATTATTATCTTGAGTTTAATAATACTATATATATATTATAATAATATATATATATATATAAATATACTATATATATAATATATATGATATATATATATAATTATATATATATATTATATATATAGTATAAAACCCCGAAAAAAAATTCTGGCTACGACCCTATATATATATACTATAAATTAGTATATATACAAAAAATAAGGATATATAGCTACTTTATATATATATATATATAAGGATATATATATATATATAGCTATGATATATTATATAATATATATATATACGCTATATATATATATATATATATATTATACTCATATATTATATATATATATACCAGTGCGTATCCAGAAATTTCGGGGGCCAAACAAAAATCGTTTCTTTTATATATATAATATAATATATACTAATATATATACTATACATATATATATATATATACAATATATATATATATATATATAGTATATATTATATATATATATCTAATACTTATAATATAAAAAAAATATATAATATATATATATTAGTAGACAAATATATAATATATATAATGTATATATTATATATATAATATACCATCATATATATATATATATATATATATATATATATAATACTTATATAATAGTGTGACTAGGACAAAATATTAAAGTTCTAAAAAAAATGAGATAGATTTATATCAAAATTACATAAAACTCATTCTACACTTAAATTGTTAACTTTAATGAGAATGAGCAAAATCCCGAGATAACGTCTTCAGTTTTTATGTCAATATTTCGAGGTAGGTAGAGGAGGGCAAGTCCAGTTAAGTCTTTCATCCCCATAGTATTTCTCAAGTAGACTTTTCAAGAGTCTAAATGTGAAAAGCTTCTTCTATCTGAAGCAATTAGAACACGGGCTAATTGCCAGTATTTGCACAAGATGTAAATTAATTTTGGAAAATTGTGACTGCGAACAAGAAACTAGTCCGTCTATTGCTTTTTTTTGGACAATCTGTGATGTGATGCCATTTCAACTTCATTAAATCCCATTCTGCTTTACTAAATCTTCTATTAGGCTTTCCGAGATCTTCCTTGTAAAATGTTTCATACAAAATCTTTTATACTGTCATTGACACATTCACTGTTCATATGTATAATTGCAAGGAAGAAATCATTTCTTTATGATTTAAAAACCTCTCTTCCTAATGCTGATAATTAAATCATTCTCCAAAAATGGTAAAAACAATGTGATAGTAAATAATAGTTTGTGGGTCGTAAGTAGGGAAATGTTTGGGTCTGGAATTAATTTTGGAACTTGTTAATTCTAGGTACAGCAATTTCAATACCCGCTCTGATACTCTTACACATTCTTTCAAAAATCTGCTGAAATTCTAATGTTTCATTTTTTCTAATGGCTTCAAGTTTAGTTTTAATTAAGGACTTTACGAGATTTGTTTCCTGACAGCCGACGATTTTATAAATTAATTTAACCTCTGCACTTTATAATTATTAACAGATATGATATTAAAATTTTTTATAGTGTCTAGAAAATTTGTCCGAGGGGGGGGGGTCATGGTCCCCCAGCCTCCTCCCACTGGATACGCCACTTATATATATATATATTTATATATATAATATATATAGTATATATATATATAACTATATATATATGAGTAATATATAAGTTATACCGTTATATAATATATACAATTATAATATAAGTTATATATTATATATATATATATATATATATATATATAGTTATAATTAGTATATTATATTATAATATATATTATATATATATATATATATATATATATATATATATATATTATATATATATATAATAATATATATATATATATATAATATATATATATATATAGTATTATATATCTAACGTCTTACGTCCTTCCCTCAGGGAGGCCTACGGCCTGTCAGCGGAGACAACATCGGATTTCCCACGCAAGTCCTTTTCCAGAAGTATAGCCATCCTCCAATCAGCTGGCGCATCTCGGCAGTCCATGTCTTCTCCAAAGGACCTCCCATCTTCCCTCGGTCTTCCTCTCGGCCCCTTAATCCCTCCACTCTCCCGCCCCACCTTCTACTCGCGACTCGTTCTTCCGGCATCCTTACTATATGCCCCACC
>JABUQX010080264.1:27500-30000 GCA_015478945.1 Trachelipus rathkii
GGAAACGTCCCCCCAATGTTCCCCGTCGGCTCGAGCCCCAATAGTGCCGTATAAGCAAAATTTAATAGAAAAGTCTATTTATTTTAAACGAGAAACCAATAAAAGGTCTCTCTAATTAGGCCTTCTAATCATATTACTCTAATTTTAACATATTTTTTTTATTATATTTTTTTACATTTTCTTATGTGAAAATTTTACCAGGATCCCAAAAATGTATTCCCTTACGCTGTAGCTATTGTAAAAACAAAAAATATATATGATATTTTTTTTTTTTTTTTTTTTTTTTTTTTTTTTTTTTTTTTTTTTTTTTACATTTTCCGCACTAAAATTGGACCAGCATTCCACCAATGTATTCTGTTTTACTGTAGCATTAATAGTTTTTAAGATACATATGACGGATATACTAAACGCTGGCCTATATATATATATATATATTATAATAATTGCTTTTATCATTATATATAATATTTATATATATATAATATATATATATATATATATAAATATATGGACAAAGTCTATTTTATTGACCTTTTTACGGTACTCGTTACACAAATAAAAAAAGGAACAGGGTATTTCTAATTGACCATAAATAGAAATGTTCTAGTTTAGAATTTGTTAATTTTAGTTTATATATATATATATATATATATATAATATATTATATATATATATATATATATATATATATATATATATATATATATATATAATTTTGTAAAGGTATTACACGGAACAAAGTAGGGGGCTCCGAGCCGCACGGGGAACAGTAGGGGGGAACATATTCTCCATACCCCGTAGGGGAGTTGCGGAGGAACCCCCGCGACACCCCAAATACCAAAGAGCGGGGGTTTCCGGAGACTCCTCCCGAGGGGGGAATAGTTCTCCCTGTCCGTTACCCGAAAGGCTGAGAGACCCCGACAACTGCCATCTTTGTGGTTTACCTTTGGGATATTCTTTAGTTAAACAAAAAAAAAAAAAAATTTATAAAGGAAAAAAAAATTACCTTTACTTCTATTATAGTAATCTACTACTCACTTTTACTTAAATTTAGTAAACTTTAACAACGCTGAACGACGGGAACATTCCTAAGAAAAAGATTAACAATTGAAAAAATAAGTAACGAATTTTTTCATTTAACAAAACTGCATTTTCGATACTTAAAGGAAACGACATCTTACTCAAACAACAAAGCGTAACTATTGAATTAATACAATAGAATATAATCTGTAATTTGTAAATAGGGCCTAATAATTTCTCTATAATCAATTTTCATTTAACAAAATTGTATTTTCGAGACAAAGGAAACGACATCTTACTCAAACAAATTACAGGCAAATACTAAAATAATTATAACTCAGAATTCACTAAACGGTAGAAATTTTCTTACGCATCGTAAAGTAACACCTACAAATAGTTTACTATATTTTCGATTTAAACTTCAAAACACTATTTCCCTATAATTTTACATTCACTTTGTATAACTTCCATTTGAAGAGTTAAGATTAAAAAAATTTACTTAAGAGAAACTATTAAATTACTTTCCTCATATATATATATATATAATATTATATAATATTATATAATATTATATATATTATATATAATATATATATATATAATACTATATATACAAGACAATCAAACTATCTAGGTTAGGCTAACTTTTACGGGAACGTATATCTATCTAGGTTAGATTTAGGCATACAGCATCAACGATCCATATATGTTAGGTCCCGATCGCTTTAAGTCCCTACTAGTTCAGGTTTTGACAAGATTTGTTAAGTAAAAACAGATTTACTATCTCCATACTTAACAAAAACTTATCACAAGCTGAACTAGTAGGGTCCTGAACCGAATCCTAGCCTATATGAATTGTCGATGCTTTAAGCCTAAACCTAACCTAGATAGATCTACGTTGCTCTAAACGTAGGCCTAACCTAGATTATTTGAATGTCGTTATATATATATATATATATATATTAATAATATATTATATATATAATATATATTATATATTATTATATATATTATATAAATAATATATTAGTATATATATATATAGCCCTATATATATATGTATTTTGTAGCGTTATTATATTATTTGTTTTTTTTATTATATCGTACGTAAAAAAAAAATTTGGTTTGTCTAAATTATTTAATTTTCTTTTCTGTACAATCGAATCGTTGATAATCGTAAAATATTATCGATTATAGAAAAATATTAATGAAATCAATAGTATCAATAATCGTAAAGAAACATCGATTGTGTTATCCCTAAAAAAACAAAACGGTAAAAATTTTTGTAGGTTATTTTTTAAGTTTTTTTTTAGTTTATAGACATAAAATGTACGAAAATCAGTAAAAAAAATAAAAAAAAGCTTCAAATAATGTTTTGATACAATTTTTGTTCATTAAATGTTTATATCTTTAATACTGTATTTAGTTTATTCACACTGGAGAATATATATATATATATAATAATTATAATATATATAAT
>JABUQX010080264.1:32500-37500 GCA_015478945.1 Trachelipus rathkii
TATTATATTAGCATAGTTTATATATGATTTTATTTCTCATGCCGGGATGGGGCCTTGGCCCCCGTCTCCTCCTTCGGAGGATGACCCCTCTCGCTTACGCTCGAGTGGCCTGGGTTGATTTTTTAAAAAAGAAAATACTTCCAAAAATTATATAATAATTGAAATAAATGAAGATAAAAATAAAAGAACTTAGAAAAAATCAAATTCATAATAAAATTTAAATTATAAAAATAATAATAATAATAATAATAATATATATAATAATTAATAATGAAACTAATAATAATATATAATAATAATATATAATAATAAATAATAAAAATAATAATATAATAATAATAAATAATATAATAATAATATAATAATAATATAATAATAATATAATTAATAATAATAATAAAATAATAATATAATAAATAAAGCTTACAAAAATTTAAAAGAAAATAAAATATAATTAAACTACTCAACTAAAAAGAACACTTTATAAATTTTTTTAAGCATAGACTAATTTACATTATTTTCTAATCAAAATAACTCCGTTCGAAAGTATTGAATTAATAGAAAAAATGAAAATGCTTGCACGAAATTCCCTAAAGAGCCATAATATATATATATACTATATATATATATATATATATATATTATATATATAATATATTATATATATAATATATCATATTATATAATATATATAATATATATATAATATATATTTTAAATTTATTTATTTATTTTATCTACTACACTTTTTCCCCGCTTGAGCGGTAGTGGTACGTGCAGCCTCCCTCATTCACACCTCCCTTCATCTCGCCCCCACCCAACTCCTCCACCCCACTCTATCCCTCGCCAACCCCCCGTAATCTCTCCTCCTCATCCTCCCTCTCTAGCACCTCCTTTATTCCATCCATCCACCCTCCTTTCTGGGCCTCCCCCTTCCTCTCCTCCCTATCCCCTCCGCCTCCCAAAATCTCCTCCTAACAACTCTCTGTTCCTCCATTCTCACTAAATGCCCATACCACTTAACATTCCCTTCTCCGCTCTTCCCACCAACTCATTCCTCCAATCAATCTCTCCCTCACAACCCTATTCCTAATCCTCTCCCTTCTGCTAACCCCACAAACGGCCGTTCTCAACCCCTTCATCTCAAAAACTTCCAACTTCTTCCTGGAACTGGCATTCAACCCCCACGTTTCCCACCCATACAACACCGCTGGTACACAAATTTTTTTCAAAACATACTTATCTTAACTTTTTGTGATAAATCCCCCCCTTTTCCATAATTCTCTCAGACCACTCAGAGCTCTTCATCCTTTCTCTACTCTGTGTTCTTCTTCCTCCTTCTCTCCCCCTTCCCAAAATCCATCCCCTAAAATATCAAAATCTTTACTTCTTCAATACTACACCCCTACCTCTAACCTCTAACCCCTCCCCGTCCTCTCTTTTTCTCCTCCTCAAACACTAACCTTTACTCTTACCTGGATTTAATTTAAAACCCCCTTTTGTCCACACATTCTCTCCAACTCCCTCACCCAAAATACCTCAGCCTTCCGCGTTCTTCGCCACTAAGGCAAGTATCGTCTGCAAACAGTATCATGTTCACTTCCCTTCTATCATTCCCATTCATCAATCCCACCCCCCTCCCCTCCCTCACCTTCCTCTGCAAACACTCTCCATAACAAATTGAATAGCCACGGTGACATTACAACACACCCCTGCCTCAATCCTCTCACCACCCCAAAACATCTCACTCTCCCCTCCAAACACTCTCACACACACATTCTTCTATTCCTATAAAAGGCCCTAATACCTTTACCTAATTTTCCCCCCACTCCATTTTCCCCCAACACCCTCCACAATTCACCCCTTTTCACTCTATCATATGTTTTCTCTAAATCTAAAAAACACCATACACTTTCCTTTCCTCTCTAATAATTTTCTCCACAAGCATCTTTAGTATAAACACTTGGTCCACACACCCTCTTCCCTCCCTAAATCCTCTTTGTTCTTCCCCCATTCTCCCCTCAGTTAAACCTCTCACTCTCTCAATCAGTATATTTTCCCATACACTTTCCCTACCACACTTTAAAGACATATACCTCTATAATTCCCACAATTCCATCCTATCCCTTTCCCCTTATACGGGAAACCAAACAACCATCTTCCCTCAATCCGTGGTAACCTCACCAAACATACCTCCAAACATATATATACAACCTAACAGCCATTATCCTCTCCACCCCTATACCTCCTTTCTGCAACATTTCCATTCTCACACCATCCAGACCTGCGGGCTTCCCTTTTTTTCCTTTATTCAAGGCCCTATTATTTCCTCCATTTGTATTTCATCCTCCCCTCCCTCCCCAATTCACTCCCCATCCTCACCTCTTGCAAATCTTCCTCCCCTCCCCCACCCACTTCATTCAATAATCCACTAAAATACTCCCCCCCACCTCTTCCTCACCCTATCCTCTCCTCCTATCCACTCCCCATCTCCTCCCTTATTCTCCTCGCCCCCAACCCCTCCTTCTTCTTTCTTTTTTATTTACTTCTTTCCAAGAACATCTTGCTTCTCGATTCATAATTTTCCGGTCATTTTCTACACCATTCCATCTTTTGCTCTTCTCGTTCGCCCTCTCCACGCCCTCTTTGCCTCCAATCTCACCCTTCTATATTCCTCCCAGCTTTCCTCCCCTACTTCCCAACCATTCACATAAGTCTCCTTTTTCCTTTTCACCACACCTCCCTCACCTCCTCACTCCACCATTCACTCCGCTACCCTCCTCTTGCACCCACCCTTTTACTCCACATACCCTTTCTAGCCTCTTCACATACTGCCTCTTTAAATCTAATCACCCCCCCTCCACCTCCCCAATTCCCGTCCCTCTCACGTCTCTCCACTTCCTCCATACCCTTCCTAAACTCCCTCTTACACACTGTCTCATCCAATTTTTCCACCTTTATCACTTCTACTCTCCCCTTTTCTCCCCTTTCCCTAACCATCACCTCTATATATATATATATATTATAATATATATTATATATATATATATATATATATATATATATATATATATATATATATATATATTATATATAATATATATATATATCATTCTGGTTTTTTTAATTTTCCTGGAATTTTAATTTATTATACAAAGGACAATAAAGTTCAGAACATAGTAAAATTATTGCTTTCTTTCTACGTTTCGAAAGTCTAATAATAATTAACATAGAGCAAAACAACCATTCACATAAAATTGCAAAAGTTTCAACTCACATTTCACACTTTCCAAATTTCGCAGATTCCTATCTAAGTCGAAGCTCATGTAGCATGTAGTGTATATTACTGAAATGTGTGTTTCATTAGTACTGAAGATAACGATTGGTAGTTCTCGGAACATAGAAAACAATAAATTTGAATGTTCACAGCTTTGTTGTCTATCTTTTTGTAATATACCCTTGTATATATATATATTATATATATATATATATATATATATATATATATATATATATATATATATATATATATATATATATATATATATATTATATATATATAAAGATAAGGACACCGAAATCGATGTTTTTTTTCATGTTCACACCTCACGGACAGTGCCCTAATCTAGGAGAACTACTCTAGATAATTTCTATCTAAGATTCGAACAAGGAAACGAACCCGGACCCCGCTCTGCAGGGCCGTCTTAAGCCAAGTGGGGGCCCATGGTACTTTAGGATATATGGGGCCCTTTTAGAGAAATTTAGGATAGGTATTAACAGAAACGTTTAACATTTTAGTTAGCATAATTTGTTATTTTTATATTTTAAAATTTACAAACAAATGTGGACACACTTAAAAATCTACACCGCTACAAGAGGTTCTTTTCTGGATTTTCGATTAGCAAAATCATGAATGACTCCTTCAAAGTGTATCTCTTTAAGCACATTGCTTTCAATAAACATCAGTGACAAATTGTTCAATCTTTCTTGGGGCATTGCATTTCACAGTTCACTTTTGATTCTTTGCAATTTTGAGAAGGTGCGTTCCCACTGCAGTTAGTGATCATATAAAATGATTCTAATTGCTATTTCTACATTCGGAAACGTGGATTCGATATTATCTTCTTTTAAAACGGTATATAGTTCTGAAATACTCATAGTCTTTTGACTTTCACTATTCTGTACACCTTTCAAATATTTTGTTAGATGCATACATTCCAGCTCTAACTCTTTGTCGCTAATATCATTGTGATAGACTAGCAAATTACTTACAGCTGTGTTTCATTCAACTCTTCGAAATTTAAAGTTTTCAAACGACACAAGAATCCAATCTCTGTTTTAGATGCACGGTCATGGAGGGTATCAATTATATAAAGAAAAGTTCCAAATTTGAATTTTCTTTCCCAGTTTTGTACAGATGACGCAGAACCATCAAATTATTTCATACGTAAACTTTCAGCTCTTGTTCTTTGAGATAGATCCTTGTAGTCGGTTTCTGGATTTTTCTCTTTAGCGGACCAAAGAATTCACTTAAATTATCTCTGACAGTATCAATAAAATTATCAAGCGAAGTTAACAAATTTATGGCAACATCCATTGTTATGGTTTCTTTCTGAAGGTTTTAGTCTTGTCTGCCCTTTCTAATACGGTATTCCACATTTCTGATAAAATAATAAATTCCACTTTTTACATTTTTCTGGATAGACTAATGGCTTCATTTTTAATACGGTATTCCACATTTCTGATAAATAAATAAATTCCAGATTTTCATTTTTCTGGATAGAATAATGATCTCGTTTCTAGCTTCTCTTGGTTCTAAAATATCTTGAGCAATAGATCTCAAGGCTTCTAGAATTTCCTTATGACCCCGATATAACGCATTTACAACATCAACTAGTGCAGACCATCTGATTTCTGAAAAACTTTTAAGAACTTTCTTAGAACCTAAATATTCTGTTAACTTATTCCACAGATGGGTAGAACTCGAGAAGAAATTTTAC
>JABUQX010080264.1:42500-54969 GCA_015478945.1 Trachelipus rathkii
GGAAATATCTCATATTATTCTGAAATTTACCAATTACAACATGTATATATTTTTATATTTCTATATATTTTAAACTATCTATCTATCTATCTATCTATCTATCTATCTATCTATCTATCTATCTATCTATCTATCTATCTATCTATCTATCTATTCTTAAACCAGAAAGGTAATAATTGTTGACATTAACATAATGTGACGGAATATCGATTATTTTTTCGATAATCGTGTTTTATTTCATTTATTTTCCCTACCAATGTTTGATGACATAAACATCGTTGCCATATATAGTGCTCTTGGTTTTAGGCCCGAAAACTAGTTAAAGTTATGATAAGATTTGTTAAGTAGATACAGATTTACCGTGTATAATTAACAAAACTTATAATAAAATAAGCTTAATAGGTCCTAAAGCGAATTTTAATTTTAAAACAAATTACAAGTTTCGTAATTATCGTTCAAAAAATAGATGTTTTTACATTACGATAATCTCAGCAATTACCACCAGAAATAATGTTGGTTGTAATAAACTCAACTGCAAGGCAAACCAATCTGCGATCAATATTGCTCTGACATCACTACTCCCCTCCCCTTTTTGATATTTGTCGTTATTCTTGATGTTTGTTGTATGCTATTGTTGTTTTTGATGTTCGATGTTTGGTATCCTTAGGATGCACATGACAGCACGTACAAGCGTACTTATTTACTTACATATGTGTGCGTGCTTATTGCTGTTTTTGTTGTCGTTCTTTGGTGTTGTTGTTTTTGTTTGATTGCGTCCGCGCGAGGGTACACAAACACACCTTGAGAGATACGGGTGTCGTTACCAGTATGATAACGTCATATTTTAGTTTTTGTCGTTTGATGATAAGTGCACACGTATCTGCTGTATATATATATAGTATTATATATATATATATAAGACAATTACAGCTGTTTTTTTGTATTTGTATTTATATTTAGATATATATATATAATATATATATATATATATTATATATATATATATATATAATAGTCAATCAGCTGTTTTTTGGTATTTGTATTTAGATTTCAGAAAGGTTTTTTTTTTTTGTTTTTTTCGGTGCTCGTCTGTTAAAAAGTTTTGTTTAATTTTTTTTAAAAACGAAATAATTATATTTCAGTTTCATCTTAAAGTTTAAAAGAATTCCTCCTTGAACTATGAGCTGCCTGAACATATGTAATATAATTTTTACTAAAAACATTTTTTTATTTAAAAGAAATATATAATTCCCTTTCTTCCTAAATTTTAAAATAATTTCTTTTTGAACTGCCTGACCATATGTAATATAGATTTATCCAAAGCAATTATTTCTTAAAAATGAAACTTCTTAAATAAAATCCTCCTTTAGCGATGTCCTTAGATCCGATTTTATTATTTTTAAAGCAGAAAATATGCTCTCAATATTCACTTGACTAGGAGGGAAAACTGTAATTGTGTAAGCCGCATCTTGCAAAATTTTAGGATTGCTAGGGATTGCCTCTTTAACTCTTAGCTTTGATTTCCAGTTGATTTTTATTATTTCATCTAATGCCTTATGGAACTCTACTTTGTATTTTTCTAGAGGATTTTTAGGTTGAAGGCCTTTTACTGGTAAATTGTCTTTTTTTCAATCGCTTTTCTGCATGCTCCAATTAGTCCCTTGTTTGTCAAATTTTACTTTTCATCTGACAAGATACCGCAAGTGAGGATTCCTGAAACTGCTGAACTATCTGACTCAGACCCAGATTTCTGTTCGATAGTGTTATTCATTTTAAGTCCTAGTTCACATAGAAACATTCCTAAGCCTTTAATATCAGATCTTAAGTTCTGAGGAAGATACTGAACTGTGGATCAACAAAGATGGCCGACAAAAATATTTTGTTTTCAGTTAACATTCTTTCCCTTCTTTCTATTGATTTTTTTGTCATTTGCTAAAATCCCTTCTCTTTAAAAATTTTTGCTGCGGTCAAGTCTTCTGATTGAATATTTTTGTTGCAAAGTATGGGTGTTTTAATAATTCTTTTAGGGTTTTGATTTGTTCCCACTAACTATCGGAGAGAGAAAGTTCAGGAGAACCGGGAAGCATAATACTAATATAGTCTTTTAGTTGCAAAAGCCTTTCGAGCATAAGACATGTTCTTCCCCATATTGTCTCTTGATTTAAGATTGCCACTTTTCAAGCTTGACGCTTTAGAACTTCCATTAATTTTGGGGTTCATGATTTCACTTTGCTATTTGTTTCGCATTGCTTATAAGGTTTACTGCATGAGTATTGCGGAAACAATCACGCACTGCTAACGTAAAGTATGAACTCCACACATCATGTGTGCATGTTTACGTCATTGTTACATAGCCTTATCATTCTGAAAACAACTATTGCTTCTCCGTTTTGACATTCAATAAAATCAATCACATTTACCAGCTTCCTGTTCTTCATTTTTATTATCCTTATTTAATTTTTTAATCGTACTGATCATGTTTGATGCCTTATCCGTAACTAAGCTAATTACTTGCCTCTTTTTATTTCGAATTTTTTTAAAACGTAACTAATAAGTTCTTGGATATATTAGCTGAAATATTAAGATTTGGTATCTCTTACTGCTAACGTTTTAGTAATATTGTTTTTATCTACGTCCACATATCTAATATTAATAGCAAAATAATTTAGCTCTGCCCCTGTGCAAGCATCCATTGTTAAATGCACGAAGCGTCCCTTTAAGCAATTTTTAAGTTTTTTTTTTTTTCATAACCGCGTCTTCTAGAACTTTTTTTCGAATATTTTCCCGGTCTGAAGGGACTTCCAGTTTCGAAACCATGTCTCCACACATTGCTTTAAATCCTGGTCTTGCAAAAAAAAACTAATGGGTCACTATCTTAAACAACCATTATAATCAATTGTGTTTTTAATTTTTTACTTGACATAGACAGAACAAGTTTTTGACAATTGAAAAAAAAGTATCCACTTTAGTCTGAGTTTTCGAAAATAAAGGTTCATCCTGAACAGGTTTTTGCTTCACCTTTCTTTTTAACAATTTCAGCAATGTCTGGATGAGAGCGTTTTAAATGTCGCATTAATTTAAAGGATCTAGTAGATGTATTATGACCCCCATGAGTAACTGGTGGTTCGGTAAACTCTTTTATGCATTATCAACTGACTGTTTCCCATCAACTGTGTTAACTATTTCATAATTGACAAATGAAAGTACTTTTATCTTCAGAGCGAGTAAAATATATCAAGTACATGAGGTGTTTTCGATATTTGGTTTAGTTGACATGACATATATATATATAATATATATATTATACTTATATATATATATATATATCATATAAATATATATCATATATATTTTGTTTATATAATATATATATATATATATATATATATATACTACCGGGTGGCTGGAGGCCGAAGGCTTACTGAATTTCACATAAGTTTGTTAAAATTCAAAAACAAGATCTAAATTAAAGACCGACGTTACCAATACACGGCGTTTGGTAGTGTGCAAGTCGAAGGAAGCTAGAAATAAATATATAAAGGGAGTGTGTTCCACACTTTACCAGTAGAGTTCATATAAGATTGAGGATAGCGGGGAAGTCTGCGGTCTATGAGTTGGACAGAGAAAAATGAGACTGTGTGGAAAGACGAGTGTCAAAAACTCTCCTCAAAGGAATAAGTATTCAACTTGAGATACATGGAAAAAGAGAGTAAACTGTAAGAGCGATAGTATAAGAAAAGTGATTAATAGTTCGCGGCTTAAAAGAGACTGAAGAGATTTTGTGAGAGTTGACAAGAGTTGATAAGACTTAAAGTCCTGGACTCAATTTATCAAGAAGTGCAAATGTGTGGAACCCCTTATATGTGATGCATACCCATACAAAGACGAACAATGCCCCAATACAGAGCAAACAACTGGGATGGTGAAAAATTCCGAAGGTTACTCAGGACACTCAACCTTTTAGAAGCTTGTTTAGAGAGAAAGACAACGTGTTCCCTCCAAAAGAGATCACGAGAAAAAGGAACACCATGAATATTAAGAGCAGAAGAATTTTTAAGTTGTGGTTTTTCGAAGCAGATGTTGTAGCTGTGAGGAAGATAATGTCAGGTAATTAGATTAAGCAACTGAGATTTTGAGGCATTGAAAACAACCATATATGTTTGCTTTACTCCAACTAGAGATACGAGAAAGATACGAAGTTTGTCGTTCCAAGTCCACCAAGCACCACTTATTTCCTGTTGGGTGGGTCGTCTTTCAAATTGAAAGGAATAATGAAGGGTGGAGTCGTCAGCACAGTATTGGACAAGAGACATTTATGGAAAGTAGAATAGAAGTTAATGATAGAACAGAACCCTGAGGAGCACCACTATTTATATATTTAAACGATGGACGGTAGCCGCTTATAACAGACGCTAAAATCAGAGAGAAAGTTACAGAGGGGAGGATAGATGTCACAAGAGTGAAGTTTTGAAATCAAAGCTTTGAACTAGTCTATCGAAAGCTTCCGATATATCCAGACCAGAGAAAAGGATTCACCAAAATGCCGTAGAGCAAAAGACAAAGAGTAGGAGAGAAGAGAAAGACCACCAGTGGAGTGTTTCTATCAGAGACATGCTAACATTCTGATATAAGATTCGAAGATTTAAGATGCTACAGAATCTTCCTATTAACGATAGATTCGGATAATTTGGAAAAAAAAAACAGAAGTTAAAGAAAAGGGAAGTCCAAGGGTTGAGAGGTGTCCACCCTCTTCGATACAGGCTGAAAAAGCACACGCACGATTCCTGCAGGAAGGGAAAGATGAAGTTGAAAGGCAGTTACGAAACAGTTTACCTAGGTAAGCTGCAAGCTCAGAAGCACAAGTTTCGAAAACCATATCAGTCATTAAACCAGGACTGTACCACTTCTAAAGTGTTAGGCTCAGAGAGAAGAGAAATGACATCTTTTGATAAAATTATAAAGTTTGGCATAAATGAATTGGAGGGGAGTAGCGAAGGAGGAATAGCTCCGGAATCGTCAAGAATGAAATTAAAGGCAAAGGTTTGAGTAGAGAGTTAAGTTTTATCGGAAGGCAAAACTGCGGTTGTGCCGTCGGATGCTACTACGGGAGAGAAAGAAACATAGAATGGAGGGAATTGGCGTCATTAATGTCGCGAAAATAATATTTTGCACTATTCAGGAAAGAAATATACGTTGCATGAGTTTCTGGAGTTGGAAAACTACAGTAGTTCCTGAAGACTGCGTCCATATGATGAATAACACAAGAACAAGCAGTTAAACCAAGGTTTATTATTTAAGTCGAATGGAAGGAAAATGAAATGTCCGAATCCATTCCAGAGAAAATCACCGTAGCTATGCGTTCTGCGCACTCCAATGGGCCTCTCCCTCGATGAAGTAATAATTTCAAGGAAAATCAAAGTAGTGCGAGTGCAAGTCTAACCACATATCAATACCTAAGTTCCTCAAATTACAAGAGGCGAGAGTTTTTTTTCTTTTT
Source organism: Trachelipus rathkii (assembly GCA_015478945.1). Lineage (NCBI taxonomy): Eukaryota > Metazoa > Arthropoda > Malacostraca > Isopoda > Trachelipodidae > Trachelipus > Trachelipus rathkii. The sequence continues at coordinate 47,998 of JABUQX010080264.1, forward strand.
CTTTTTGCTGAAGACTAGAAGAGATAGAAGAGCATAAAGAGATAAGAAGGTGATTGGATGATCGGAGGAACCCGTGGGTGGAATGAGCTTAGCGGAATAAAGAGGAGGATTGTAAGTTAAGAAAAGGTCAATAATGTTGGGTTCATCTCCAAAACGATCAGTGATATAGGTAGGGAGCCACACCGACTGCACAAAATTCATTTTTGTATAGAGAAATGGTAGACGAGTTCATCTGATGTATCTTGAGAATTTGTGGAAAGATACTGGTGGTGGTGAACACTGAAATCAGTAAGGATAATGGTTTCAAAGAAAAGAGTAGAGAATATGTCCCATTTTGGAGTTTTAGCCAGTCGAAGATTTTATGATAGTTAGTAATATAAGGTGATAATTAGTATCGGTTTATTTATTGACCTTCAGATCTTAACCCATAGAGCACAGAAAATTGAAAAGACTCAAATTACTAACACTAAAACAGACAACATCGTTACGTACATATTCACAACATCAGCCTTTGGCTAAAAAATTGACAACAGAAACAGTACAAAGGAACAGAGTAGGATATGCTGTCGAAATATTCAAGCTTCTGAGTTTCGGTCACGAGGTAGAGGTGAAATCTAGAGGAAGAGAGGTGATGTTCACAAAGGTGAAAAATTAGAATGAAGACGAGAGAATGTTGCAGAATTATTGAAGAAAGAGAAAGGAAACGAGCAAACCGACGGAGGAGAAGTCTTGGCGACAACAACCACATCACTGAAGGCTGTCAACTCCCAAGTCATGATTAAGGTGAAGAGTGGAAGAAGGGCATTGTTTCCATATAAATATACTAAGGAAAAAAAATCAAATTTTATTTATGGTTTATTTACGATACCAATTATTTGAAACCTTGGAAATAATGTTTGAACTATCCGGTTATCTGGACAGATAGTAATGATATCCGGTCTGATAACCGCTTAGCAGAAATATATATATATATATATATATATATATATATATTATATATATAATATATATATATATATTATATATATAATATATATATATTATATAGTATATATATATATATATATATATATATATATATAATATATATATATATATGACAGCATTCCAGCTGAAAATTAATTTGAAGAGCAATGCTCTGCTTTGCTTTATCTCTATTTTGGTGTTGCAGTCCTTTTACGGCCCACTGGTTTTCGAAACTCTTCTTACGAGGAGAACTTCCTACGGGATATTGATCCTAGTATTGTAAGCTCCATTGACACAAGAAATGATACATATCTGTGTTGAACCAACCAACCAAAATAGTTATTATATTATTATTATATTATTATTATATATAATTATTATTATTATTATATTATTATATTATTAATTATTATATTATTTTTATTATTTATGATATTATTATTATTATTATATTATTATTATGCATGATTTTTTTTACTCAACGTCCCACTGTTGACTCTCCCTTGTTGAATGTGGTTGGGGAATGAGTTGATTAATGTATTCAATCAGCTGAGCCTATCCTTTAAGTTGACAGATATTTTGTAGAAAAATAAAATTAAATTTTTAAACAATTAATTTCCAATTGTCAAGGTTTAATGTATTCTTAAGACATAGGAACGTTTATTTTAGCTTTTCCAACAAACATTTGCTAATGCATTTATTCTTGATAAATTGCCCAAACTGTGCTTGCACCTCTCAGGTAACAGAAATGCACGTTCTGACAAATCTTTATACCTCATCATACTAATTGCGTAAATATTAGCAAGAGTTGTATCGGAGATTGAACATTCTTGAAAAGGACTTGCTCCGGACCTCAGAATCTGGGTCGGGTTGTTTATCGGCGAATGATGTTGATTCGCTGGGACTATGTCGAGTTGAACATTCTTAAAATGAAATAGATTTTTAGGTTAAACGTTCTCCGTTTTTTTACCGATGGGTTTTCTATGGTTACTATAGTAGGTTTACTATAGGGAGAAATTGTATTTCTAGTACTCATATTTATGAAACTAGAAACCCTCTGTAGTTTAGATAAATTACAAGGAGAAATAACAGACATAATCAAGAGGTCTTTTCTTAATACAATAAAGTTTTGCAGTGGCTTCCCTCTTTCTTTTAAATAAGTAATCGCCAATATATAATTGAGTAGAGTATGTTATATTAATTTTGTAATATTGCAATATTTTGTCAAAAGACGTATTTATCACTATAATGACCAGTAGTATGCACTTTTCATTTGCATTTGATTCTCCTATTACACTGGCCAACAAAAAAATTTTTTTTTTTTTTGCTGCCAAGGATATTTTATCGAATTTATAGTATCGGGTGTGCTTGATTTCAGAAATGGCATTAGTTTTCCAAGATTGGCTCTAGTTCTTGAGATACAGGGTGTTCCAGATATACTCTTATACAAATATCTTTTTTAATGCATATTTTACAGTAATATCGTTTTATATCTTTTTAAAGGGCTTACCTTTATATAATACTTATTTTTTTCTAATTTTCCAAACACCTGTGAGTCTTCACAGAGCTGTTTGAATAACCCCAATGTATTCGGCTACATCTGTGGTGAATATTGCCAGGAGAACCAAAGAAGAAATATTACTAACTTTGTGAAGCAAGCATATCTGGCATACCTTTGGAATGAAACTCGGAGACCAAGATAAGTCTTGGCTCCCCATAATGGTCTGTAAAACGTGTGTCGAAAATCTACGTCAGTGGAAAAATGGATAAAGAAAAGGTTTAAAAGTTGGTGTGCCTATGGTATGGCGGGAACCACAAGAATCACCCAGTGAATTGTTATTTTTGTTGGTAAGTGTGAAAGGTATCCCTCGTTACAGAGTAACGTAAATTTTGAGTATCCGGATTTGGAATCAGCAAGCCGACCTGTACCACACTCCGACGAGGTCCCCATCCCAGTGTTCACTACACCCACCTAGCATTGTCTGATGAAGAAGATACCCAGGATTTGGTGTGCACACAGTGCCGATAGTGGTAGTGAATATGAAAAAAGTACTTCTACACACAGCAACAGTTCTCCAGGAAGAGATCAATGATTAGTACGAGAGTTAAGTTCTCTCCAAGCAAGCATTCTGAGCTTTTTAAGCATCTAAGCTAAGTGAATAAGCACTGTCTCAAGGCCGAATGTAAAATACTTTTTTTCTGACAAGAGAGGTAGTACTTCTTATATATGTTCATTGAAGAAGAAGACTCTAGTAACTGTAGGAACATCCTGGACTCCTACTCCAAATGGGGTTTACCTAAATACCGACAAGAAGATTGGCGATTGTTTATGGATAGTTCAACGAGAAGATTGAAGTGTGTTTTATTGTGTACAATGGCAATGGTTATGCATCGATTCCAATAGGTCACTCAAAAAACTGAAAGAGGAATATGGAAATATAAGAATGATCTTGCAGAAAGCTTAGATATATGAACACCAGTGGTCTATATGCGTTGATTTGAAAGATGGTCAACATCTTACTGGGGCAGCAAAGCGTATATTAAGTACCCTGTTTCATATGCTTGTGGATAGTTGGGCTAAAGAAGACCACTTGGGAAAAAGTTGTATGGATGGCTAGGGAAAATATGACTGGTAGGTGCATCAAATATCATTAAAAGAACCACTGTTGACAGGGGAAAAATTGTTTTCCCACCACTCAAATCAAACTAGGACTGATGAAGCAATTTGTTTGGGCCCTAGACAAAGATGGTGAATGTTTCAATTATATTTGCAGATTTTTACCAGGGTTGAGAATGGAGAACTCAAAGCTGGAATCTTTAGCGGCCCTCAAATTCGCCAAATCATCAAGGCTGACAATTTCATAAATTCCATGACTGATATTGAAGCATCTGCCTGGAAAAGTTTTTTGTCTTGGTTGTTCAGACTTTTTGGGCAACCATAAATCTCCAACTATGTAGAACTCGTACAGAAATGCTTTCAGACTCAAAATTTGAATGCTAATATGAGCATAAGCATTACACTTCTACATTATCTAAAAAATCGGTATCTGGAAAACTTTTGATGGTGTTTGTGAAGAACAAGTCAAGAGGTTTCATCAAGTTATCAAGGTGATGGAAGAAAGATTCCAAGGAAGATGGGATACACACATGATGCAGACTATTGTTGGAGCCTTTAACGTGAATTGTCCACATTCTGCACACAGAAGACAACTCATATAGACAGCGATTTGTAATGCCTTAAATTGTATTTCATTGTACTGAATTGAATGTTTTGACCTATTAGCATTTTTATTTCTACTTACTCATTAACAATTTGCTATATTATCTTTCCGTGGTTTTTTTAATTGTGATTACGTTAACAACGCTAAACATAAATTGTTGTTATAAATGTATTTTGTGCTGGCTCTTCAGGTATTCTCAAAACTAGAGCCAAGCTAGGAAAACGGCGGTCAAAATTCGGATCAGCCAAGTTTACCCTTATAAAATGACGCTTCAAATGTTTGCCGCAAATCTTTGTTGGCCAGTGGTATATTTTTACTTATTTTGTTAAAGTATTATTATTATTATATTATTATATTATTATTATATTATTATTATTATTATTTATTATTATTATTATTTATTATTATTATTACTTATTATTATATACTATATATATATAATATTATATATATATACTATATATATATTATATATATATATATTATATATATATTATATATATATATATATATTATATACTACTATATATATATATATATAATATATATATATTATATATACCATATATATATATATGATATATATATATATAGTATATATATATATATATATATATAATTATAATAATATATATATATATATATATATATATATATATATAACTAACTTACTTACTTCTTACTTCGGTTGTTGTAATGGGGAAGGATTCTTCATCCTGTCAGCCGCGCAAGCATCTTTCTCCAGACGTCCCTCTCCTGCACTATTCCTCTTCTCTTCAGCGCTCTCATATTTGGTAGCTGACATCTTTCCAGAGAGTCCTCCACGCGATTCCGCCCCATGCTCTCTTGGTCTTCCACTGGTCTTCTGCCCTCTGGCTAATCCCATTCCTATCTTCTTTCTTCGGCATTCTCTCCTGCTCCATCCTCTCCAGATTTTCCCCCTCTCAATCTCCCCACTTCTATCTTCAGTGTCATCTTCTTCACCCTATATTCTTTCTCTAATAACTTCATTCCTTATTCTGGCTCTCTCCTACTCTTTCCCATCATAGTTCTTAATCTCCTCATTCTCCGCCGCTGTATTCTACTCTCCTCTCTTCTCGTTGTTGTCCGTGTTTCCGCTCCGTACAGCAGTTTCGGAGTCAGTATGCTGTTAAAAATCACTTTTTAACCTCTATTCTGATGTTTCTGTCTTTCATCATGGGGTATACCGCTTTCATAACTAATCCATACTTTCCATCCTTCGCGTAATCTCTTACCACTTCCTCCCTTCTGTAAAGACATCCTCCGAATAATGCAGTGTACTTACCGCTTCACCTCCTCCTCTCTCACCATCATTCTCATCCCCTCCTCAATTCCTCCGGTTACCGTTAATATCTCTGTCTTCTGTATGTTCATCTATCTCTGCTTCCTCCAACTCCTCCGCAAACAACTGCACCACCTTCTCGACATCGGCCTCCCTCTCTACTTCCAACCATGCCAGAGTCGTCCGCATATGCCAATATGCCCGTTCAAATTCTCCAGTCCTCTCTTCACTTTCTTATTCACCACGTATAAAATATAATATAACAGCAGTGGCGTAAAACACCCCTGCTTTACTCCTGTTTTCACCTCAACCCATCTATCGTTCTCGCATCAGTTCTAACATTACAGCTGCATTTTCATCATACTTTCTATCGCCTTCTTTAATCTACACTTCACTCCATATTTCTCTCCATAGCTCTCCAGAGCCTTTTCCTTGGGCACCGAATCGAATGCCTTTTGCAGATCGACGAAGGCTACAAAGAATCTCTTGCCATATATTCCAGCATCTTCTCCGAGACCATTCCCAGTGTGAATAAGAGGTCCGTCGTTCTTCTTCCCTTCTATATCCGTACTGTTCTTCTCCGAGTCTCGGCTTTACCTTCTCTCTCGTCAACCTCCTCTCCAATATTATTTCGTATATTTTTGTCAGATGGTCCATCAGTGAGATACCCCTATAATTATTACAGCTTCCAGAATCTCCTTTACCTTATATATCGGTATTATTATTGCTTTGCCACACCTTTCCGGCACCCTTTGCCCCACCTTTCTCCAACACTTGTTCATCAAACTGATGATTCTCCCTTTCAGCTCCTCTTCTCCCTCCAACCACCAACTCCACACCAACTCCAATCCCTCTCTGGAACTTTACCCTTCTCACCTTTTTATAGCTTTCCATATTCTCCAACCGTTAATCTCTCCGCTTTCATCCTCCTCTTCCTCCTCCTCGTCTGATTTGCAGCTTCTTCCTCTTTGTTTCTCTGTAATTCTATATTTAGCAGATCATAGTATTCGGTCCATCTATCATTTCTTTCTTCTGTTCTCACAAGAATCTCTCCGTTTCTAATCTTTTATGATTCCTAGTTACGCTTTTTGTTTTCTATACGCCTTCGCATCTAAAATAGCTTTTTCTTCCCTTTCGCCACATCTCTCGTTATTTCTCTCCTGCCATTCTCTCTGTCTCCCTCTTTTTTGCTCTCGTCTTTATCTCTCTGCCCCATTCCTTGCCTGTACATATTTCTCCCTCCCTTGCCGCTGTTCTTCTTTTCAGCATTTCTCATTTTCTCTGTTTTTTCTTAATTGCTTTTTTACCTTCTTCGTTCCACCATGGTGTTTGTCTCTTCCTAGTACCTCCTACCCATCTTTTCCAAGAGTTCTCTCTGCCACTTCCCTGATGACATCTGGCAAGTCTTCGTTTTCTTCTCCATTCCTTAGGGTTTCTGCATTTCCCGTTCATAATTTCGCCTCGTTTCTTGTTCTTCCAACT
>JABUQX010080265.1:5000-21042 GCA_015478945.1 Trachelipus rathkii
AAAAAAAAATTAAAATAATAAATGTAAGAAACATCATAATGTTTTTTTAGTGAAACCTTCTACAATTTTTACCTTTCAAAATATCAAATTTTAAAGAAATTTGATATATAGAAAATCATTAGTTATAGGCATGACAAACAATTTTAGTAAACTGGCTACTTGGTGAAATGTTGATCTTAAAATGGGCTTTACTAATATGAAATTATCGTTGTATATTATTTGAACTGTCTTTAGTCTCGCAGCATATCTAATTGGCAAGACCTAAATACTAGCGAGAAAATGTTTAAATGTTTTGACAATCAAGTGGAACAGTTCAGAGTCTAGATTTGATAAGATAAACTACAGCTAAAATCACAAAATCTAATTCATCATTGAAAATGTTGATTGCCGGCGTGATCAAACTCTAGAAATGAAAAAGTTTGAGAGAAATAAATGTATGCATGAAAGAATTATTTTCTGTTGTATGTTGACCGTATATATAAAATGAGTATATAGACAAATTTATAATTTATTTAAACCTAGCCAAAAATTAATAATTCACTGAAAATTTCCTTTAATGAGAATTGACATACGATTTTTTTTCTTTGCGATTTTCTTCATAAAAAAAACAACGTACGGAAGCTACGTTTATTCCACAGAGTTATGAGAACTTTGTGAAAAACACACATACACACACACGCGTGTTCATTTATGCAAGGAGGGATGTCACCGCTATATAGAGAAGGTAGCTGGGGTAGTGTGAAATAGAAACTTGTTTAATAAGAAAAACGAAGTGATCCTTCTATGAAATATCACGAGACAAGTAAATACAAAGAACAGAAAGGTTTGAGTTATATTTTCGAAGAAGATTTGCTGTGTGATTTCGTCAAGAAGACAAAACCCATATTTTTATTGTGGCATTGAAAAGAACCATGTTATCTCCTCCCCAATTAGGAACACGAGTAAAGCCCCTTGGGCATTTGTTCCAAGACTATCCTCTTAGAATCTGCTAATTGCTGTTATGTGGGACATATTTCGAAATTTGGAAAGCATTGAAGGGTAGAGATATTGATATAAGAGTGAATATGTGGTTCTGTGATGGAGATATTAGTGAAAAGTAAAGGAAATGAGTAGAGCTTAGAACTGAACTCGAGAGAACGTCACTATTGATAAAATTTCAAGGATGAACGGTGACAGCTTACAACAACCGCTATATAGATCAACCGGGAATTTAATGTAACATACTGTTTTAATTTCTGGAAATTAAAGGCCAAGGCATAATAATCATTATCCTTTGTACCTATATGTTTGTGTAATGCACAAAAAAAATTAATTATTAGATGATTGTGATAGTATACTGCTTAGAGAAAGAAGCAATAAAGGAATGTAAAAGACTTGCCGGTATCTATGGTATTGAGAACATAGTAGCCCACATTCCATTGGAATCTTCTTCAAAAGATTATCTTGGATATGATAATATATGCTTCGCTGTTAATATTAAAAACATGCCACAGGAATATTCTTATGTAAATGAAACTATTTGTGATAATAGAAGTTAAAAAAAATATATAACCCTTTTACATATTTGTGAAAACTATGCCAATACAATTGCAAATTATTTTCATTTTAATGGGAAAAATTAGAGATTTTGCACTTATTGTTTATAATTTAATGTAATATAAAAATTATGGGACTCAAATTTCCTTCACAAAAGATTTTATATGTATTTGAAGTTTTTAATTTTTCCAATATATGGCGTTTCTCTTACCTTACAAATACAAGTACTTGAAGTAATTGGATGTTATTGTTTTATTTTATTTAAATTTCTTATAGATAATAAAACATGAATAAAGATTATTTTATAGTTGTTATTGATATTTGTTTTTAATAAATGTTACATTAATAAAATTTCTCTATACCTCTTAATAAAAATCAATTGTGGTCAAAGCTCCTAAACGCTAGACTGCTACCGAATACTAAACTACCAAAATACAAATACTACTTCAAACTCGAATAAAAGAAACGATACTTTTGTTCTTCTATAGTTATCAAATTCGATAACTATACGATAGAAATGATTAATTCATTTACAAATATATACAGAGTAAATTAGTGTCCTTTTCTTGACTACAAATTCTTCTTTACACCCCCTCCATAAGCTCGTGAAATCTGTTTTCGCAGTTTACAATGTTTATGTTACTCCTTTTTGGTACGACCAAATCCAATATTAGTGCACAATATCTAACACACTAATGTTTACAGTCCCACGTTCTCTATCAATGTTACTTATATGTTATACATACGTTACGATCAATTAATTCATTTATTTCATCATTAATGCACAGGAACAAGAGAAATCCCTTTAAAAAAACAAAACAAAAAACTAACGTACACGATTCCGGCGTCACATACTTAAAACAGAACTTCCCGAGACGTTTATCTTATAGTGTGCCGAGTATTATTTTAAGTATGTGACACGCAATTATATCAAAACTGATGATTCCAATGTAAGGAAAACGGGCAGGCACACATCATCATCAAAATATAAAAAAAAACACAAATCGCCTCTTTATAGTTATTGTTTATTCTTTATCTGAATTTACTTTTCTAGTTAAGTGTAAAGCATAAATTTTTGAAGTTCTTAAGACTAAGGCGCACTAGGAAACGCTTGAAAAACAATGTTTGTGACTAGGGTCATCGACCGGGGCGGGTATTTTGCCGGGGCCTGGAGGCCGGGGTGTGCGAGGGTTTGCTCTATATTTTAGAATGGGGACGTCATGGTAAACATTAAAATTAGAAATGTAAGTGTCACAAACACTGAAAGTTCTTAAAACTTATGTGACTTATAATTTTAAAGATTATTATTATTTATCAATTTAATACTTTAAATTTGTTAGAAAAGTTTTTATCAACTTAATATAACCACGTTAAATACATATTCAGTACGTTCAAGAAACTATTTTATAAAATAATTGATTTTCTAGAAGAATTAGTTGTATTAAATATATATATATGACATATGAATACTTAATATATATATATATATACCTATATATATATATTGGAGTTATTGAAAATAAAATAGGTAATGGGTTTGTGCTAATTTAAATTCATCTAACTATAATTTTTATTAATTATAAGATTATATTATTTTATATTAATCAAATTATCTTCTGTGGTTTGTAATAATAATCATACTATTCTAATATATATATATATTTGAGAATTGTAACTACTATCTTTGGTCGTTAGTGAAATATATTTGAATCAGAGACCTAAGCCCTTTACGCTGGTTCGAATTGTCTTGCTATAAGTTACAATTTTTTATTACTAATGTAAAAAATGCAGAAACACTTGGTTAAAGACACTTTTTTTAATGGAAATAAAATTTTTAAAGCTGCAAAGCTAATTTTCAGTTCCCGACACGCGAGAAATCTCAGGCTCAACGGGATCTGGATTTCCTGTCTCTTTGATCTTTTCATCATTCAATGTGTTGTCGTATGTGTACTGGCATTTTTCTTCATGGTATTGTATGAATATTTTGTATGTTTTCAAAGATATTCAATTTCTGAGTATATTAAAATTCCTAATTCTTAACTTCTAAGGGATGCTATATATAGTTGTTACTATTATACCAATGCAAAAAGGATTCCATGATTTTGCGATTGGTTCGTGTGATTGATATTTCTGATCAATCTTTATATTGTTGATATTGATGAGTGGCCCTTGTTACGCCTATCGACTTGTAAAGAGCTTGTAATTTTATGCTGTCCTTCGTAGCATAGTCATCTAGTATGTTGTTTTTTTTCATTCTTTTGCAAAGAATCTCACTTTGTTTCACACACCTATTATAGATTGTTTATTGTCAAGTTTGCAGGGATCGTGATAATATAAGCTTTGGGGAGATTTTCTTTTGTTTTTTTGGGGTTTGAGAATGTTTTTTTAAGGTGAAGTTTATTTTGATGGAATGAGGGTAATAATATTTTTGGTATATTTTGTTTTAACGAACTCTACATGGAATGTGAGGAATTGAGGTAGAAAAGGAGGTGTGTGCTAATTCTTTTCGGGGGAAATGGAGAGGGCTATCTAGTATCCTCTTTTCTTGGCTTTGGTTAAATGCTTTTAGGATGAAAACTCCAGATAGTAAAGGATTTGAAAGTATCTGTGGATGTGTTTAGTTTTCTTGTGTTAGGAGAGGGGGAGAAGCATATACGAAAAGCCACGGAGAAATAGAGATGAAGTATGATAAATGCTTAATTTTTGTGTTTGGAGGAAATGAATTTAGATGTAGCCCAGTGTTATATAATTGTTTTGCGCTGCGTAATGTTGGTTTTCTATTATGTGTAGAAGTTAAATGATGCATCTAAGTATTTGAGGTATATTCCATGTTACTTAAAGATATTCGGAAGGAAGGGATATGAGTTGTTAGGTAAGGCATATTGTCTCTCTCGTAATCATCTGAACTGAAGGATGATATATGCAGGTAATTATATGTTTTTTTAGGACATCAGATTATAGGGGTTGTGTTGAGGAGGGAGGGAGATCTAAAAAGTCTCAATCTAATATCTAATTTGTCCTTTCAACTAAATGTTTTAATAAGGGTGGGGTAAAATTGATACAAATTTCTGTTAGCTCTCTCATATATATATGATTCACTTTGGAGTATGGAGACAGTGGGGATCATACTCAGTTGACCGAAATGTTTGAATTGTAATAATTTGGCACACCTTATATGGAAAGAAGTTATGTTGTAATGTAAAGTTAGGTTTCTCGTTTTACATTATATTAAGAACAATCTCCAATCTCTCATTACAAATTAACTTCTTTATCTTTTACAAATGATACTTACAACTCTTAACCTTTATGATATATCGCAGCGTTCTTGTAGACAAACCACAAATATATGAATAACAGAATGTTAACCCCCCCTCATATATATTTGTACCCATCAACCCTATTTATTAACATATTTAGTGAGATTAAAGACTATTGTTCGATCTGACCATTTTGTCTTCCCTCCTCACAACACCAACTTTATGTCCTAAACTATATTAACTCTATTAATCCTTCAGTTCAGTATACGATAGAAAATGCCTTCCAACAACTCTATTCCCTTCATCGATACCTTAATCACATGGGAATAACAATCATTGCAATTTACTATATATAGAAAACCACCATCACACCGACTATATACATTGGCTATCTAATCATTCCCCAAACACAAAATAAGGACTGTTCTGTCATGCTCTATTTTCCGATTATTGCTATAGGTTTGCTTTCCACAACAAGAAGACTAATAAACATCCACAATACTTTAAATCTACTTTACTATCCTGAGTTTTTCATCACAAAAGCCATTTAACAAAGCAATTAAATAGAGTACTATGGACCATTTTTCCGACAAATAGCAAACACCTCCTTTTAACCAATTCCTCAATTACTATTCGTTAAAACAAATATTACAAAAAATATTCCCTCATTCCATCAAATAACATCACCTCAAAAAAAAAAAAAGATTCTCAAACCCCCAAAACCAGAAACGAGAAAATCTCCCCCCAACAGCTATATATTATCACACTCCCCTGCACATAGCTAGACAATATAAGAACATATATATGATAAGTGGTGGAACATTAGAGCTTTAGGAAAGAAAAAAAATGCAACATACACGATAACCGACAAAGGGACGACTATAAATCAGCTTGTAACAAATGTATTTGTGCAAGCGCCGTAACGCCAGGCACACTCTATCAATATCAAAATATAAAGTGATAGAATATCAATCACACGACCATCGCACAATCAGTGGAACTCCTCTTTGGCATTTTATAATAGTAACAACTACAATAAGCATCCCGGTGAAGTAAGATAGATTTTTCATACAAAATGAATATCTGAAACATCAAAATATTTTCAACAACACACTTGAACTGATGAAGATCAGAAAGAAATCCAGCCTTAGCCTGAAGAGTCTCGCGTGTCGGGACGAGAATTGCTTTCTTTTTAAAATTTATTTCATTAAAAAAAGTGTCTTTAAGCATTGTTTTTAATTTGTGTCTTTAGTTAAAATGAAGTGTAAGTAAAGCACAACATAAAAAAGAATCCAAGACACTCGCTCTAAGTATACTAAATATATATTATATATTATATATATAATAATTATATATATATATATATATTATAGTTATTAATTATATATATAACTATATTAATATATATATATATATATATTATATATCTAATATATATTTTAATATTATTTTGATTATATTATTATTATGTTAATTATATGGTCAATATATAATATATTATTATAATATTATATATAATATATACTATATATATATTAACTATATATATATTAATATATATATATATATTAATATATATATATATATATAAATATATTTATATATATTATATATATTAATGATAATATAATATCATATATAATATATATATATATAATTATATATATATATTATATATATATATATATATAATATATATATATATATATAATAATATATATTATATATATATATATATATATATATATAATATATATTAAGCATATAATATATATATATATATTATATCTATATATTATATATAATTAATTATATATATATTACTTATAATATATATATATTATTTATTATATTATATATCTATTAATATATATATATATATATTTAATAATATATAATTATATATAACTATATAATATATATATAATAGCATCTAATATATTAATTAAATATATAATTATAATTTATATTAATATATATATATATAATATATATAATTAATATATATATATATATATTATATAAATATATATATATAATATATATATATTATTATATATATATATATATATATATATATATATATATTATATATTTATATATATATATAATTAATATATATATATATATATATATTATTTATTCATTAAAATAAATAATTTTGAATACTTAACTCTTTTTCTATCCGAATTTTTTTGAAAGATATTTAGTCTAAAATGTTTAGATTCATTTTTAGATCTTATTTTCGTACTTTTCCGAATTCGTTTGATATATAAAATTTCGAATATATTTTATTTATGTTAAAACTCGGAACAATTATAATTTGGCTCAATTTTTATAATTTGAAATCATAGTAATACCAAAAAAATTTAATATTTTAGGTATGTTTAATTATATTTTGCATCAATTTTATAACAAAGGAGTAAAGAGTAATTAGGATTAAAATATATTTTTATTTTTTTGTTTGATTTTTAACCCCATATTATTTACTGTATAATTTACAGTTATTCATCTCTAACAAGTCTTTTATAAGAAGTATTAGTTCTTGAGCTTTCAGGCGGGTGACGGGGGCTCGGGGTACGCTAAAAAATGGCCGGGGTTGGCCGGTGGCACGGGCCGGGGCGGGGCTACCGGTCGGTTCCTATTGTGTTGACATCGTATTTCTTATGTTTTCATATAAAGTTTTCTGTCGCAGAAGCGGTTTTGTCAACTTGAATATATCAAACATTACAGTTTTCACTCAACAAGCTTATAAGAATAATTAGTTCCTGCTCTTTATCTCGAAGTTTCATATTATTTTTGTTTGAGTATATGTCAACTGTAAAGGATATTTATATTATGGTATTGCGCCATTCACTTACCTTAATAATTTGGAGTTATGTGTTTGTGAGTAATTATAACGGATCATCTTACTGTAGAAAAATCTAGCAGATTCAAGTTGAAAGAAATGTCTGGAGGTTTCAATCATTTATATTATTATATTAATATATATATACTATTATATATATATATATATATATATATATATAATATATAATATATAAATATATATTATATATAATATATATATATATTATATAATTAATATATACTGATGACAGTGGAGTGGTCATGCCTTGTCACTGTGAGATAGTGACAAGGCATCTTCACTTCTGGAGAAGTTTAGATGTATTATTTTCTTTCATTTTTATCAGATTAACGTAATAGAAAAATAATTTGAAAATGTAAAAGCTAGCCAATATCTATAATATTATTATTCTATCAAATAATCATCGAATCGGAAGTCAGATCATTACTCATTGTATTAATAGGGTGAAACATTAGAATTTTTGATTAAGTCAGTATTAAGAGCAATATAAATTTTAGACTACGGGGTGCCTCAGTATCATATCATATAATAATATATAAAATAATATTATCCATCTTTATTTAATACAACAATATCATTGATTTTTATCACATACCTGTTTATGCTCTATCTATTCCTATATCGCCTTTATAACAATCTTATTAAATACATCCCCACGCCATGGCATGGGTCTTATCCACATATGGCTCAATAACTTGGAAGTCAATTTAGGATAATAAATAAGGTAGAGTTTTGACATCTTTTCAATCTTTTAATTATTAATAAAATATAATAAATGAATTAAAACAAAGTTAATATTTTATATTTTGACTATACAAACTACAAAATATAAAACTGATTTTGATGTGTCATTTCTCCAGAATTTACTTAAAAGAGAATACTGCTCATGTCTTCGTGTAAAGATAAGATTAAATATTTGGGACAATACGAAAGATATAGAAGATGTAAAAGCGAACAGAAGTGAGATATGAAATTGGACAAGTGTCTTTATTTTCAGGATTAAGAGAGATTTAATGGTAAAGATTGGAGAAGAGAAGATACGTTAGACTGGGTGGATATTGAATGAGATGTAATAAGAGAGAGGGATTAATAATAGATTGTGCATATAGTAAGGAGAGGCTGTAAAGAGTTAAACCAAGAACCTCAAGTAACTAAAGAATAAACTAGTGAGAGAAAGGAGTGGATTTTGAATATTAGAGGCACTTGATAGTAAGATATAAGATCGTATAAAAGAGTTTAACGATTTAATACAGTGTATTTAGAATGTACTAAATATTGAGTAGAGGTGAGAAGAGAGTGTTAAAGAAGTATGTGATAAGATTAATGCAAGAGTTGATGAGGTGTCAGGCAACATGCTTAGGAAATGAGTGATGGGGATCAGAAATGTGATAAGGAAGCATCATTTGTTGTTAAACTTCAAATTTTTGTAAAAACATGGCAAGAACAGATTTATAAATAGGTGGGATGTGGAGTAAGGGGAGCTAGATTTGACAATATTAAAACAGGCACTTGTTATACAGGGTGTTTGATAGAAGAAAGGTGGAGCATTATTGAAAGACTGAAATTAAAGAAGATGAGAAGATGATAGGAGATTGTGGTTAGACGGGGTAGACAGGGAATGAGTAAAGTACAGGAGATGTAATATCAGAAGGGAAGAGAAGAACCAAAAGGAGAAACGCTATATATTGTTATAAATGTGGTGGTAGAGGACATATGGGTTGGCAATGTCAGGTAAAAGGAGGTTTAAGATGTTTTAATTGTTTTCAAGATGGACATTTTGCGAATGAGTGTAAGGAAGAACAGTTGTGCTTGAAATGTGGGAGAAAGGGACATGAGGCCAAGAAGTGCCTTACTCGGGATGAGAATATTAAGAAATGTATGTACTGTCGCAAATGGGGACATGAAGAAGACAAATGTTGGTGGAAAAAAAGGGGGTCTGACAAGCAAATGAAAGGTGAACAGAGTAATGTATATTTGAATAATTCCGGGAATGAAAGGGAGAATGAAGGAATGATTGAGGCTATACTAGACACTGGAAGTAATAGTACAGTAATAGGAAAAGAATGACTAGAAGTAATATTGCGAAATCTAAACAAAAGTGAATTAGAGAGAATGAGTGAGAGTGCAAAGAAAATAGAAAAGACATAGTTTTGGGGGTTCTGATTATAAGGGGGAGAAAAGACTACAAATACCTGTAGATCTTACAGGAAAAAAGGGGGAAACCATCATTTATATAACAACAGATTACATTAATGATTTACACGATAAAGATATCCCATGGTTGATAGGAAGACAAACATTACAAAAATTGGGGGCAATAATGGATATCAGTAATAACAACATTATTTTAAGGGACATAGGGGTACAAGTAAAGGGAAGGGTAGATGAAAGTGGTCATGTTAGATTACCACTGATAAAACGTAAATATAGTGCGTGGTTTGGGGGGGGTGATAAATGGTGGTTGGGTAATAGCGAAAAACAAAAAAACAAAATGAAGACAAATTACTCAAAATACACAAACAATTCGCACATTGTAGTAAGGACAACCTAAATAAATTATTGGAGAAAGCATACGGGGGGAATGAGGCCTATGAAGAAAGAAAAAGACAACTACAAGGGATAATCGAAAGAGTAATAAATAATTGATTTTCAGGAGAAACTTGATAAAAGTTTGAAAGATTATGTTCCAATGACTTTTACATTTCAATGAATTAATATCTATAGATATGGGTGAGTTAGAAGGAAAGAAGTTTTTAGTTATGATAGATGAATTGACCGGTTTCGTTCAAGCAACATGGAGTGAAGGAAAGCGAGACCTGGTTCAGAGATAGATTGGTAAATATAGACAGGTGGATAAGTGTTTTTCAGAGCTTCGAGAAAAAATTCTCCAGACAACGGAAGGGAGATTTATAAAACGATAATACATATGGAGGTAAATGCTCGTGAGATGTTTGATTATCACATCTCATTGAGAGCAAGCGGCATGAGAGTCTGGAGCAATGTGGAGTGTGAACGGATGGTGGATGTTCTCTTTTTTTTTGAAGGTAACATTAGAAAAACTACAAGAATGATGGTACACCTAAACAATGAATTATATGCTTAGTATGGCTGTGTATGGTCGAAATAATATAACCCAATAAGGGGGGTATACAGCAAAACACATTTTAGTTTTGGATATGGAATAAAGGGGAGGGAAAAATGGACTCCTTGGAGTATAGATAACACAGAGGGTTGGGAAGAATGTGTAATAATAAGACAATGCTCGATATAGAAAGTAAGTCCGGAAAAGAAGTTATAAGTCGAATCAGCAGAGATGAAACTGTGAAAAGATGTTTTGAATAAACACGTAAGGAAAGCAAAGTAACAAGATGGTACAAATTGGGGGTGGGTATATATAACTAAAAAGAGGTAACGATTAGAAAAAGATAGGAGGGACCAAGAAAGCTCATAGGGTTTTGATTGGGAAACAGTGGTGGTAAACAGAATAGGTGGGGTATCAGATTAGATTATACCAACAAGATTACACAAAAATAGAATAGACAAAAAGCCCCGGGGGAAAGGACGAACAGGCTCGTGGATAGCTGGAGAGAAATCAGATGATGCAAGATGCCAGTCATTGCAATGTGAAGACAAGGGGAGAACGAAAAAAAAGGATTAGGGGAGCGACAATATGGCACACAAAAGACACAACAAAAAAGAAGAGAAGATCACGGATGAACGATCCACTTCCTGCTTGGTACCTCTACAGCGCTATTACATTGTCTCTTGGTGGAGTTACTGTCTATGGCCAGGAAAGACAGAAGACGAAGATAAAGAGACGCACGAAAGAGAAAGAGATTTTAGTAGACTGAAAGAACGAGATAGACAAAGATGGCATGATAGACAAAGAAACTGGCAAGAAAAAAAGATTTGATAATGAGTAGAGCTGGCAAGGTGAATAGTAAGTCATAACTGGAATTCAATGTTACTCTACACCTAATAGAAATTTAAATACGGAATGCGATAACATCGGGATAAACCTAAAACTTTGAGAAACGAACAAAATACCAGGAAGGGAAGAAATACTTTTATAGTTGAGTAAGAGATATAAAAGTCATTAAGGCGAAGGAAAACGAGATACAGAATTGGAAAGAAAATGACGTATGGATGAAGTGGCTGGAAAAAGGAAAAAAGGGGTTAAATACAAGATGGGTTATAACAGAAAGGAGAAGAATGGAAAAAGTATTTGTGCTGATTAAGTGGTTAGGGGTGTTTTTGAGGAAAAAGGCAATTGCATGAGGAGTGATGAAGCACCAACATGTGCTGCCGAAGCGCTAAAAATGACATTAGGAATAATTTAAAAGATATAACTGGGATGTTTAAAAGTTTTTCAATAGACATTAGGCTGCATATTTGCGAAAGGTAACACAATATTAGAAAGAGAGGTGTTCGTAAAACCACCAAAAGTAAGCAACACTGAACAAATTATGGACACATTACGCAAGGCAGTATATGTACAATGGGTTAAAGATGCTGCCAAAGCTTTGGATATTTACTAATTAATAGGATACTCGAATAGATAGGAGAGATGTGTGTTGAAGTTGAACCTCGACATATTTCAACGTGGAAGAACGGAAGTAAGTTAAGAGGTATAATGGTTTGTCATGTAGACGATATATGTTATGGTGGGGATGATACTTTTGAGGGGCAAATAATGGGGAAATTAAAGGAAAGATTAAGGGTAGGGAGCCAGGAGTTTAAAGACTTCCGGTATATTGGGGTGCAAATACATGATAAAGGAGAACATATCTTACTTGAACAGGACAATTACAGAAAAACATTAACAATACCCAACAAAACATCATACAAGGGGGACAGGGTGTTAGATGAAAATGAAAAAACAGAATATAGATCTGGGGTGGGCCAATTAAACTGGCTGGGACAGCAAACAAGACCTGAAGTATCTTACCAAGTAAGTGTTTTAGGAAAGAAAATGATAAAGGGAACAACAGCAGATATGAGAAAATTAATAAAAATCATGGAAAAAACAAGTTTAGAGGATAAACATCTTAAAATAGGGACATTAAAAGGGAATTTAGATGTAAAAGTGTTTGCGGATGCATCCTTTAATGGATTAGGTACGGGGGAATCGCAAATAGGATATGTAGTTATTATAGAGGATAGTTATGGAAAAAAGATGCCAATAATATGGATGGAAATCTAAGGTTGCTAACAGAGTTGTAAGATCGCCAAGAAGCTGGGCGATGGGTTGTGTGATGGATAGAAATGGGGATATACTCTAAGTAAAATTCTATTTCCGGGAGGAATTAACACGGGAGGAAGCAAATACATGAGAACTTCGATTAGTTTTTTCTAGTAATACGTTGAAATCTTTGGAAGGAGCTGTGAAGTCACATACAAACGTTCAGAGCAGAAGACTGAGAATTGATCTAGCTGTTATAAAGGAATTGTTAAAAGAAGGATAATTGATCGTATTGTGTGCTGGATTTAAATGGAAAAGTAGCAAATAGCATATAGTTTGTGACAAAAGAGAACTGGGAACAAAGGGTCTGTAATAATATTTGAAAGAATAATACAGTATGGAAATGAAGAAATACATTAGAAGGATAGAGAGGAGGGAAACGTAGAGTAACGTGTGAAGATTGCAGACATAGAATATTCAATTCAATTCTCAAAGGTTTATTCAGGTTTTATAGGTTTATAAAATATATATAAGTAGGTCCTACACTAAGAAATACATCTTTTTAAATAAGAAAACTGTCCTCTACTCTGAAAGGGGGGGGGGGCTGCTGATGAAAACACAGTGGTTTTCTTTGAGACCCCAGTAATTAATACAGATATTAATTTTGATGATGAAAATATTGATAATCAATAACAATTAAAAATAATAATAATAATTTAATAAAAGAATTAAATAGTGATACATAAATTCAATCGGCGAACTCTCCTCAGTCTCTACTAACAAAATGATACATACATCCGAATTTTGATTAAGTCCATATTTAAAGAGCCCAAATCAATTTTAGACCTAGCGGGTGTCCAGTCTTCATATATATAAATTAACAAATAATTTCCTCCGATCTTTTTCATACCCAACATAATCATTGTTTCTTCCCACCACTACCTGTCTTGCCCCTCCTACTATCTATCCTTATCGCTTATACTCACATCTTATTAAAGTACATTCCCACGCCCATGGCATGGTCTTCATCCACTACTGACTTTCACATCCAACTTGGGAAAGTCATCATGGATAATAAATAAAAGGTAAGAGCTTTGCATCTTTTCAATCTTTTCATTATTAATATAAATATTAAATAGAATTAAAACAAAGTTAATTTACTTTGTGCTTAGCATACATATTAATACAAAAACTACCAAAAATAAAATTTCCCCCATACTACAAATGCTTTAAGCGGTGTTCAAGTATATAATCTATATTTATTATATATATATATTTATAGATCTTTATTATTTTAGTTAATATATATATATTATACTAATTATATCATATATATATATTATATATAATATCACTATTATATCATATATATGAGTTTTGCGTTTGGCTCATGGTCTAGGCAAGCATTTTTGGCTAGCCTTACAGCACGCGATTTCCCTTCTTCTTATAGCTAGGTTCGGTTACGTGAACGTGACAACAAATTGTAGGAGAATTTTCTGTAAATATTTACACGTTGGCAGTTTCCGGTTCGCGGGCAATAAGTGGTATTACAACTAATCTAAAGTGCAAACATCACTGACACCAAATACAAATAGAACCAGTTATTCACGATACAAATTCCCATTCTCATGCTTCTCGCATTGGAAGGCCAGCGCACTAGGATGCGAACCCACGCCCCCCGCGGTGGCAAGTACAAGAATTATGTAATGAAAAGTAAGAAAAAGTAGGAGATAAAACAGAACAATAATTAGAGTGAGGAAAAACACTATTGACAGAAAAAGACGAAGTCGCCCAATCAACAACAAGCGATATTGAGCGATTTGAAAGAATAATAACATTATAATAAGCCAAGAGAATGGAGAGAACACACAAAGGATAGAGGGTAGCTTTTGGACGAGCAGTTCACCGCGTGCCATAAACGCGGTCAATATGCTTTGGATATGTCAAGCCCCACCACGCCACTGCGCAAGTCTCCCCGTAGTTCTAGGGCTGTTGCATTAAATCGGTTAAAGATGAGGAAAGTATGACTTAATCGCCCAGTAAAGATCTCGAGCTGATATCCCGTTTGGACAGCTAATACTGGCGGTCGGCAGAAAGTGAATGAACGATTCCAGAATCTTAAGTACAAAATGAGAGTTCAAGGTACAGCGGTTTCAAGATCGTTAGTAGAATACAAGTGAGGAAGCTATAGGGCGATATGTTAGAAGGACTAGAGCGGCTCTTCCTTTTTTTCGGAATAGGTTTGATATGGTGCGTGCTTCCAACACTGAGGGAAGTGTTAAGTATCGGAGACATATAAAATACAGGTTGAAACCGGAGGGAAAGGGCCACGGAATCACATACACAATGTCCGACTTTCAAACAGGGGAGATGCCATCAGAGGGCAACCCGCATTTCCTAAATAACTTCATAGATTTCAAGGGCCCATGCAACACGATAAAATGTAAATCAAAGGCAAAGGCAATAGGACACCATGAGAGGAGAAGGTCGTAGGAAAAGGAATGCCAAGAATCGTCAGGGTTGAGTTTAGAGGAAAATTAGGAGTCGGAAGAAGATTGGCCTTTATTCCCTTTTTTCTTTCAGTTTGGAGAATTTAGCAACAGAGCATCAGATCGAATCAGAGGAGGGAAGGAATGCTTACAGACGTGTTAGATATGTTTGGCAAAGGCCTAGAAGAATTTGTCAAGTAGGAGGACTCCCAAGCGAGTTAGGTACTTCTGTTTTATGAAAGTTGACCCGCTTATTCGTCCGAAGAGCATCCCTGCAACGATTTTTAGCTGCATGAAAATTAGCAAGAGTGAAAGCCTGATAGGAGAGCGAGAATCTTTTCATATCTTCCCCGCAGAACGCACTTCTTAGCCTGTCTGGCCAGAGAAAAGCACGATCGAACCATGCGATTATATGAGGAGGAAAGAAAGATTTAGTCGGAAGAAAGGAATGTAAAACACTCTCTATTATTTAAGTTTTACCCTCACTCGGAATTTCCCGTTATGTTATTATAATAAAAATCCTGAATTAGTAAAATAATTAATATTCAACCAACTTATTGAAGGTATGAGATAATGATGTTATAAATGAATGAATATGAAGCATAAAAAAAGTGTGATAATTATTTCAATTCATTGGAATATACTTTTAAGGCAAATGTAAAGGAAAGTCGAAAAACTGAGAATGGTGACAGTACACCTTCCCTGTCTA
>JABUQX010080266.1:0-20000 GCA_015478945.1 Trachelipus rathkii
GATCGTTTAAGTAAGTAGAAGTACTAATTAATAGTTAATATCATAAGAATATACCATATAGATAGTAAAATTATCGCTTAATAAGTAGTTTGCGAATTATCTTATAATGAAGGTGGCTATATTATCCTATCACTTTCTTGGATGCAAGGATTGTGTGAAGAATCACTTGTAGAAAAAATTAATTCTAGAAATGTATTCGATAAACCAGTAAGTGATCGCAAAAAGGTAACATGCTGTAACGCTCAACGGAAGTTATAGATTTAACTGCCGGCAGTATTTTCTGTTAAGCTGCAAAGCCAACTGGGTAACGCTGCTCCATCACGGTGGACCAGTGTGGTCGTGCCTCTACAATATTCAGGAAATTCAGTGCCCAGCGAATTAACAAATCTATCCAAACTCCAGAAAGTTTGCCATCTTTTGTGTCATCTCCGAACGCAGTACTCAGGTACCGCAAATATACACTATGTAAACAGTTTTGCAATCAATCGCACAACCAACATAGGTTTCCACTGCGCAGGTCATATACGAATAGTGGAAGTAAATACATGAGATCATCCTAATTAAACATATAATATTCCAAACAAATAGACTCCAGTTTCATAATCATCAAGAATATATGGCCCCATCTTCGAATTTGTATTATGTTAAAAAACGGCCATGACGTCGAGAATGTCAGTTCACGACCAATGTGGTGTTTTTGTGGGAAAAGGGGACATGTTGCGGATGAGTGTTATATTTCCAAAAACAAATTATTACGCGTGAAGTGACGGGCACGTCGTTTAGGAATGTCCAACCGACAGCAAAGGAACGCCACAGGAAGAATGAATGCTCAGGATGTCCTATCTGTAGTGGTGGACATTTGGGAATCAATTGTCCACAAAGGATACAGCCACAAGTAACTAAACGAGGGGGAAACTAGGAAGCTCTGTGGCCATTGACCCTCCCACAGAGCCTCTAGAGAAGATGGGTGAAATACCGGAGAATTATTTGAAATCAAAACCCCAATGACAGAGAATGGAAAATAAAAACCCTATTAAGGTAATTGATGGGTCACAATTGCCAACAGCCACAATAAACAATGTGGACGAGTGTAGTCCCGAGGAACCTCTTCTGGAAAATGTTTCGCAGTTGGAGCCTTCTGGAAGACGAATCATTGGATTTGTCAAGGAATGAATACGAAGAAATGAAACCACAAGGTAAAGTAAGTTGTCCCTCTATTGTCGCGAATTTACCACTTCCGAATATTTTACAATTTCCTATTACTAATGAGGAACAATCCTCACTCCAACCTCCTTATGTAGGTCATCCAAATGATCATATTATCCATATTACGATATCCATAATCCCACAGAGGATGCCTTAGTACCAGGAATATATATTATGGGTTGTAAAAGTAGTACACCATTGAAGGCCTTAGTGGATACTGGGGATTCTCTAAGTCTCATTACAAATAAAACGTATGAGTTGTTGGATAAGAAAAAGTTTCTGTTACAACCTTCTACATATACGGGTGTAAAAGGTATAGGAGGAGTAATTTTTCCTGTTAAAGGTGTAATTATTTTACAATTAAAACTCTCAAATGAATTCACCACCTCAATAACACTTTTGTGGTGGTGGATGACAACGTGACAGGATATGATGTCATCTTTGATATAATTATGGTTTGAGAAGATAAATTATTAGAGATTTTATGTACTACATATTATTTCAGGAGAAATCAAGATACCAATAATCTAATTACAGTAATAACAAAAGATATGAGATTATTTGAGCATAATTTAGAGGAAATCGCTGTAGTAAGTGAGGAAACCATAATCCCTCCCTATATGTGTATGTCAGTCCCTATTGCTACATATAGTCATATAATAGAAAAACCTCATTTGTACTATTTACTCCTACTTCTCAGACTAAAAGAACGACTAATCGTTTTATAACAGATTATGCGGTGTTCCCTTATTTGGAAGCATCTCAGGTTTATATATCTTGTTTTAATCCTACAAAAAATCCCATTAATCGAAGGAGAGGTTATTCTCCTGGCAAATATTCCCCTGTACATCGGCTCCATCCGAAAGATGATACTGTGGAGATCACACAGAAGCCACAAGATAATTATGAAGAATGGACATTAGATAATCTAAGAAAAGCCTTTAGGTTAAATGAGACTGAATTGTCTGAAGATCAAAAAGATCAAGTTTTGCAGCTCCTAATGAAATATCCTCAGGCTCTCAGTTTTGGAGATTCGGACGTTGGGTGTACTGGAATTCTTAAACATTCTATCGATACTCTCATAGATGATCCAGTGAATGTTTCGGTTAGACGATTACAAGGACCAATCCTGTATGAGGTAGAAGAGGCGTGTCAAAAATTGGAGGCTGACGGGACGGTCCTGCTCTCCCTATTCTGCACCAATAGTTCCAATTCGAAAACCTGATGGAACTATTAGGCTTTGTATTGATTATAGAAAATTAAATTCCATCACAAAACGAGACGCTTTTCCTATTCCCAATCTAATTGATACATTGTTTAGTTTACAAGGGATGCAGTACTTCTCCACAATTGATTTGATCAAAGGCTATTACCAAATTGAAATGAAAAGAACAGCATTTAAAAAACAGCGTTCTCCACTCCTTTGGGCCACTGGGAATTCCTATGAATGCCTTTCGGACTTAAAAATGGACCTGCTACATTCCAACGAGCAATGCGGCTGGCTCTAAGTCATATCCTTGGAGCGAGGAATATAATATATATTAGATGATGTCCGCATTATCAGCGACTGTTTCGAAACATCCTTTCATTCTAGAAAAAGTTCTTAAAGCTTTCATGTCAGCAGATCTAAAATTAAAACATCTAAAAGCTATTTAGTAAGAACGGAAGTCAAGTTTCTGGGTCATAGTAATATCAAGCTCAAGAAGTAAAACCGATTACAACCAAATTGACGTATTGCTAATTTCTGAACCAAACCACTCGCCAAATCAGGCAATTCATGGGAATTGGTAAATTTTTGCGAAGGCATATCCCAGTTGTTCGGTTCATTTTTGCAAATATCCGTTGTTTTTTATTGCTGAACATCAGAAAGATGTCATATAGGATAGAGCCAACAGCTTTTGAGGAAGCTCAAAGGATTATTAACTTTCCCGCTCTATTATCAAATCCCGATAGGTCTATAATGCTGCTGTCATTATGCTCCACATGATGCTTCTGGAATGGTGCTGGAGCGTGTCTAGTCAGGTACAGGTGGAGAAAGAAAGCCATTGCCTATTTCTAGCTGTTTTCTCAAAGGACATGATGAATATACCACTCGAAGAGAGAAACTCGCAGCTGTTCGTGGCTGTTCCGGTCCTTCTAAAACCTTTTTTTGTATAATATAAGTCCTTATTTTCACGGATCATCCCTACTATTTTTACAGAATATGCCATTAGTCAATCAGAGAGTTGCTAGAACGCTAGAGAATTAAATGATATTGATTATGACTTGTGTTACGTCCCAGATAAGGATAACATAGTAGCTGATGCGTTATCCCGAACCCCATTCCAATTACCCGTAGAACAAACCGATGAAATGCATTTGGCAGAGCCGCCGGATGGATTTACAGAAGTAATAATGCTGGTGGTGGAAGATTCTTTATTTGTGTTCTTTCCAATTTTTAAAATGAAAGGTCATATGAGGAATCTAACATATTACTTAACAGATTCATAATAAGAGTTGAATGATAGATAGAGTTATAGTTAAATAACAGGGAGTTAAATAATTATCTAATCTTTAGTACTCAGTAGGTAGACTAAATAGAAGCAAATTATATAGTATTATAATAACAGTTACATAATTGACAAGACAATTCTCACGGGGCAATTATAATCCATTATTTGTCCATATATATGAACAATATGATTATATCGTATTTACACTGATATTATTATAATAGTACTAATAAAAATAATTGGTATATATATTATTTGCAAAACTCATCCTTAGTTTTTTTAGAGGTGAGTAACCCATAATATCCATCGGGGCGGTAGGCGGGGTGTTTATTTTATTAATTTAGCTAAAGTAAGTTCATTATAACTTATCTAATTACAACTTTAGAGAGTATTATGATATTCTTAGGTTCTGAGAAGAGGAATATATAGGTGACGATTGTAAATCACAATAGAAGAGGTGATACCTAGAAGGATTGGATAGATTGATATGAGTTATTGATGTATACTTCAGGTGGAATAATTAGTTAGCAATACTACCTTTTTATTGGAATGTTTGAACTATCCCTCATTATAGAATAGTGGTGATTGAGTTTGAGTTGGAGGGTAGAGAAGTATATGTGACTATTTAAAGCAATAAGTACCTATATATAAGATTTTATTCTCACATGAGAAGTTGATGAAAGGATATAACTCAACTTATAAGTAGCTAAACTCTACCAAAATATAGATTATTAATACTTGCGTATATTTATTATATATGATAAGAACATTACTCAGTGAATTATCGGTTGATAGTATTACTAATTGAGGATCATATTAGACAGTGGTCAAGCAAGATTGACCTTTATTAAATATTAAAACGATAAAAAAGCCTCTATTCTATGACGGCAGTACAGGCTATTTTATGGGGTCCATTATAAATATAATATTTAAAATTTTTCAAAGAATTTATTTAATCGATAATAGATAACCAATATATATATATCTATCATATACTCACATAAATAAGTTGATTTGACAATCAAATTATCATTAATGTTAGTACCTTATTATCCTTCTGAGCGTCAGGTGCATACATTAAACCACTAGATAATTATTGTACATGATGGTTTCAGTAATGCGGAAGGCTTTCAACTTACTGAAAATTAGGTAAAAAGGAATAATCTTTAGGTCGAGTTCTCCTCTCAATTACTTAACGGGAAGATAGTTGTATGTGAGGTTTTTTTGAGCATCGCTCGATAACAAAACGATAACGAGTGTCTACTTTGCTTAGGACAATAGACGTCGAATAGATGAGCTAGTCCTTTGGATTAGTGCGTGTGGTCATCAACCTTTTTCATATCATACCATTGTTCTCGTCTATATTAATCACAGTACTGTCATATTTTCTAAAGTAATCGCTCTCGTGGCACCAACTACGTATACTACTTTTTACTACACAGTATATACTATCTCGATACATACTCCTTGTTTGTAGTTAATAGTTTTAGATCCTTTTTCTCGTATTGTTTTTATGTTTTATGAATGAATATATGGCCTCAACTTAATAAGGGTCTGGTCTAAGGATAATAAAAGATTTAATATTGTATTATTAATTTATTTTATAACAGCTCATAATTGATTATTATTATTATTAATTATTATATTATTATTATTTAATTATTAATTAATTATTAATTTATTTATTATATTATTTTAATTATTATTATATTATTTAATTTAATTATATTTTATTATTTATTAATCTATTATAATTATTATAATTAATTATATTTATTATTAATTAAGAAATATCTGATTAATATATAAATATGATGTAGTAGTTCTTTAGTTAAGAAAGCTATTATATTTTAGTAGTAGTAATTTATGTTTTTAGTATTAAATATGTTACGGTGAGCTACAGCAGAAGAATCTGTATCTATATACATAATAAGCTTTGCATAAAATGAATACTTAAATCTAAGGTAAGACTCTTTTTCTCTAGATACTCAAATTTATTTGGATATGCTCCTAACGTCACATTATACACTCGATGCATTTAGCTAAATGATTGTTTGTGTCTGATGACTTTTAATTAAGATATATACGATGAGGTTCTCATCTAGTAATTAATCAAGGTAATGGCTATAAATAACGTAGTGCCTCTTCATCTCCAAAATACGATTGTTTGTTAGAGTAATAATAATTAGGTGATATAATAGTAATGTAAGAATAGTGCGAGAAAACATAACAAAAAAATTTTCGGCTGAATGTTACGAAAAGAAAAAAATGCATATGATCGTATTTGATGGAGGATATTATGTGTATGAGTCTATCTTCTTTGGATACTGATGCATATTCACATGTATTTTTTAAACAAACTTCTCTGAGTATATAATAATAATATGAGTGAAATTTTAAAGTTATTTTTAACAATAATTCGTATAGATAATTTAAGGCTGTAATAGTATGACTCACAGCTTAAAAATAATAAATTATATTCCCAAAAGTAGTCCGTATATATATAAGCCATAGCGCCTTTATCTAATAATATCATAATTACCTCACATATGCGCTATACTAACCGTTTTGGCGTGCAATGCTCACGCCATAAAGGGTTGGCCCTACACTATTGAATTAATGATTATATCATATATATAGCTTACCACTACACTGATTAAAATTAAACTCACTTATAATCAAAGTAATACATTTGTGAAATACTGAGAGTGGCTGTCGATTAGTTATATAAAAGTACTTAGCCGATAAATAGTACTTAGGGAATATATATTAAGCCTTATTTAGTGTATTTAATATTAAGGATATAATAATATATACAAATATGGATATGGCGGGCGTCTCAGCTATTTATCACGGAACAAAGATCGTTAGTAATATGTAATCATTACAAATAATTAGTTCTGCAGTTAACTTATTAGGACCCTATAATTCCATTCATCTGATCTTTAATTGTCGACTCAATAATGCTTAAGAGAATTTATGAAGTGTCCAGTGATTTCGGAAAAATGTTGTAGCGATCAAGGGTATTAAACATTAATTTTAATAACACTCTACATTAATCAAATTACCTTCAATCTAACGTGTATTTAAGTGAAAGAGTTAACCTAGTCAATTATATTACAGTATCTTTAAAGTAATCATTAACCATCCAACTTATTGTGGAGATATATACTAATATTGCTATACGAGTTGGTTCCTTTAAACTATATAATTCAATATTGGTAGTGCAATTAATTTAGCTTATTATTGTATTCAATTGAAATATTTTCACTTATTATCTCTATGAAATTATTCATTAGTATTATTAGATTCATTCAGTTAAAATTACTCTAACTATATGATTTATTCAATTTGTGACTAATAATTTTATGATATAAATATTGATATATATGATGTGAGGAAGTCTGTATATAATTTTGTTCACGTGTATTCTTATCACTCAATAGAATAATCAGCTTGGGTGGTCGTGTCTGAGTGATGGTTGTAGTTGATATGGAAGACTGAGTGGGCTATGCTTGTTGTCTGGCGGAAGATTGACTCTCTTAAATAGTTTGTTAAAGAAATGCTCCTCTATAGGCATATGTATAAGTATATGATTTACGAAGAGGCACGTTAAAACAGTGACTGAATCTCATATATAACAAATCTTAACTTCTTGAATAATAGCATAGTATCTTTGGTGAACTAAAGAGAAATGATATTATTGAAAGTAACTATGCTAGCGGAGACAATGTTAAGGAGAGATAGAGATTTTATTATGTTTCCCTGATTGAATAATTTTAAGTTGTTCACACACATAAGGGATTTCGCTAGTGTATATAGGCTTACACTAATAATAACTATTATATTATCAAGACTCAATTTTAATATAGGGAGATGTTTTGTTATCAGAAGTGAAAAACGATATTGCTTATGATTTGCTAAGTCCCACGAATAACTTCTTCTTAATCTATATCGAGTCATGATACTTGATAATTTTTCCTTAGGTGTGTGTGATAAAGGGGATTGATCTTTAGTGAGAGTGAGTATTATGATAAGATATTTCTAACGGCACGGAAAGAGGTATAGATATATTCTATTAGTGGTGGTATTCCCTATAATTCGAGGAGGGAAGCATCTCATAACGGTGAACTGATCTATCGCTGCTACCTATGTCGTGTAAAATAGTTTCTAATACTCTTAATACCAACATACTGGCTATAATGATTGATAAACTTTAGATATTATCTATAAAATCCATGTCTTATCGTTAAATTTTCTCTATCACTACTCTTACTTATATCTATTTTCTTACCTCTATCAATAATATCTTATTCCTTATCCTTACTTATGTTTTCTCGTCTTATTAAACTCTACTTCCTATGTCTTCAACTTTCTATATTACTTATTCAATTTCAGTCTATTATCGCATTTATGACTTTTTATTCACTCTATTGATGTTAATTACTTTTATTTACATTTATAATTATATTGTGACTTATAACTTTCTATTTTAATTATTATTTTAATATTTATTCTCCATAATTATTCTCGAATCAAATCTTTTTCACATATATGTCTAGTGAAATTTTATATTTATCTGTGATGTAATCTACTCTTCATTGATTATTATTATTATTATTGAACATTTTTAACAATATTTTTGAGAAAATCATTCAGATTACATCGTTATATTCTTGTATCTGTTAGATAAAATTAGTTTTCTATACTCAACTCCTAATCATATAATTATATTTTAGACATATGTGTATATCAGACTATAGAGTCCCAATACCATTCGTTACTTGAAACGAAGATGAAGAAACAATGATGGGTGCTATTTGTCTTTGAGATCATGGCAACTACAAAAGAGTAAGAGCTGTCTACTTTATATATACCTTACTATCCAAAGGTGAGAAGTAGAGTCTGAAAACATAAATATATAGGTAAATAATTACGTTATATAATATATACTGAAGTAAAGCGAGAAGTTTCCGAGACCGTGACCGCCCTGAATGTGTTAACACCTAGATCGACGATCTTTTCAGAAGAAAGAATGGGACCACACTCACCTCTGGAGAAGAAGGAAAATGACAATTTAATTACAGAACCCTGTCAGATCGAAGAAACCTCAGGAGATTACATAGCCTCTCGAACGAGATTGAGCAGTGCCGGAAGATCTAGTGAAATGCTGTGGATCCAACCCAGGATATTAGAAAGAAAAAGGTATTAATCTCGTCAGTAAAATGGAAATCTATATATCTATATATTGTAATGGTTAGTGATAAAAGATAGTTGTTTTGGTAAACAATTAAAAGTGAAAAGAATTGCAGTAAAATTGTATTATATTTTTATACTATATTGTATTATGTAATCATTATTTAATAAACATATATAGTCTTGTGTTTTAATTGCGACGTCGTCGTATTTGAAATCTCGGAAAGAACGCCTGAAACGTCATAAAATAAATAACATTAATAAATATAAATAATAACCTTTATTCCATATTTATTATATAGGCTCAAATTGTAAATAAATTGGTTCTGATCAATTTCTATTGATTCTTTATCTTTTTACAGGATTTACATCATATTTATATATATATAAGATAGTAAATATATATAAATAAATAATATAGTATATCAAAAAGGAGTTATATAATTTCTGGTGAGTAATCATTACGTTAGGGTATCCTTATTGGTAGTCTGCCTCGAGCTCACTATTCTAAACTAAAGCAGGTAGTTACTCAATACAAGTAAAGTTCAGCCGACGTCTTATTATACCTTATATATATAATATATATATATAAATATAATATATATTATTACTCTCAGGTTTAGAAGATCTTGCATTGACTATCGATAGTGAATCTGAGTATATCTGAATTAACAACGGTAATGTCCTGGTTAGTTTCTCATTGTAACATATCGGATGGCATTAATCATACCTTGTGTGCAATATGGATAGCTTACCTTATCAATTTAGTATATATATAATATATAGAAAATCATACCATCTCACTTAAAGGCTTTTTTTTATTAGATACGTCTTCACATACACCACCTCAAAACGCTATATAACTTCTATCACCTATTTGACATCATTTAACATATAATATAGGTGAGTTATGTTCCCGAGGCTAGAATTTACTTTGGATAGTTCTAACTTTGTCTGACCTACCCTATTCATATTATTAAAATACTCATCCTAGTCACATTGTTATGCTCCCTTAGAAAGTATGGTAATGTATAACTAGAATATTACCTAGAACATATCTGAGGTCAAAAAGAACTAATATGAATTAGAGTACTATCTAGTATAACACCTAGTTGTATAATAATTGAATGCGTTTTACATGTCAGCGGAGCCTAGCTGGCCCGCGAAAACATACCTTATCTATATCGGAAGCACTGAATTCATCGGGGAAGAAAGACGACAAACAGCTTAGAGTCATATGCTTGCGGATCTGAAACAATCGCAACCCCTCACTCCACTATGTACCAAAAGAATTATTTATTAGATGGAGTTATCATACCGTCCAAAGATAATATGGCAAACGATTTTATGTGGAGATTGATTATATATGAAATACATTGTAATTCTAGTAATTTAATCTCCGCCAGTAGATATCTGCTTTCTTATCAATACGTAGCATGAAAATTGATCCATTAACTAAATCAATATTAATCAATTCTAAATAATAGAACAAACTCGCTCTTCTATTATCCTGACTCATCATACTCGTTTCTATTTTTATTGTTTAATCAAGTCATATATACCTATATCCTAACCGGTAGTGAGTACCGAGATC
This sequence comes from Trachelipus rathkii, assembly GCA_015478945.1. Classification (NCBI taxonomy): domain Eukaryota; kingdom Metazoa; phylum Arthropoda; class Malacostraca; order Isopoda; family Trachelipodidae; genus Trachelipus; species Trachelipus rathkii. The sequence continues at coordinate 10,489 of JABUQX010080266.1, forward strand.
TAATTTACTCTGTACATATAGGTTAAGTTTCATCTCCTCACTCAAGTATATTAGAGTTTCCAGTCTCTTGTTTCTTCCAGTTTATCTTCTTTCTTCAACTAAATTTCTACTAATCTCTATTACGTATAGCTTCTAGAGGCTGTTCTCGAGCAGACTATCTTACATTCCAACATCCTCTAGAATGTTTATACCTTATATCTCTTTTCAATATGCAATATCCTCCTCTTATTTAAGACAAACAGGTGTGTAGATTTTTGTGCTTTGTCAGCCGTTATGCGGTGAACAATCACCAACTCATCAACATTCTGGAAATACTTTCACTAACAATAAATATCCTTCCAGGTTAGGAATTTTGTCTGTGAACTCACTCCATCCTATAACTCAATACCCAGTATATCTTCATATACTGGTACTATTAACTGTATAGATAAGTTACGTGGATAACGAAAAGACCTTTGTGAGTTATTCAACCTACAGCTGGTGGTTAAAAAGGTTCTAGTCAATAAATACCTTATATTAAGGTGATTATATACATAAGGGATTAGAAGATTTGATATGCATGATATCTAAATTCAAGTAAGTTTGAACCATTATTTATATGGCTTATTTAAAGCCCTTAATTGCACGTAATCGGGCAATCATGGTTGGATTTGTAAATTAAGGGTTATGTAGAGTGACATTGTTATTCTTTGAAAATCATATTGAAAAGATGACATAATGGATTATATCTGTGTAAGTATTATTTTATTTATATTTCCTTTTCGTTCGTACACTTTCCTTATCCTATATTCTCCGTGTCATGATATTAATATGATGTGATGGAGGTGAGTATAGAGATGTAACATATTCTTAATAATATCTGGTGCTTAATTCTGTTTCAAGTTTTGATCTAGATATTTAGTAACTGTGTATAATGAGAAAATACAATAAAAATATACAACATTATGAAGCTAAATTTTTGTTACTTATAAACCATGATAGTAATAACGATATTTTAACTAAAAAGTTTTATAGAAAGTGGATATAATTTAAGTTTATCTTCTATATATGGGTTATAGGAAATGGTTTTATCTCTTTGATTTCATTAGTAAAGTATATCATGGTATGATCTATTAAGCCTTTAAAGATTTTATCATATCTTTTTTAGATATTGTAAGTGTTGTCACCTTCTAATACTCCTTATTCAGATAATTTCTTACTATACTTTGAAACTAAAAAAGGACATATTGGTGTTAAATCATTTCACTCAAATACCTCTGTAGAATCAGAGGTTATAACTTTTTTAACTTTATTTATCGTTATTTTTTTTTGTAAATAATTATAAATTATATATAAGGTGGGAGTTTAGTCAGTAGTAAGGATTCCTAACACCCTTCTGAAAATTCTTCTAAGATTATTAGACATTATATTAGAAAATCCTTTAACTAAGCTTATTAGATATCCTATTGAAAATCTTTAAGCATAATAGGTTAGTTTAATTTTGTATAAATTTATTTCCCATAATAATCATGAGTCAGTATTTTAAACATTTTTAATCAGCAATTTTACAGTGATAATTTCTGTCTGAATATAACTAAACATTACAATCCTATTTCTAATATATCTTAGACTCTAAATATTATAAAGGCTAATTAATGTTTTTAATATTATGAAATAACTCAAAAATAGTAGCAATATATATAGTAGAAAAAATAGTTTATATGTTTGATTTTTTTTTTAAAAATAATTTTAATGTTTATGTATCAATTCCATATATATAATTTAAATAGTTTTTAATAATTGTACCAATGTTTATAAATATTATTGAATATGATATCACATCAAAAATTGATACATATAGCATTATAAAAATTGAAAAAACAAAAAAGAAAAATATAAATAGTGTTGTGATATTATTATTGTTATACCTTATATAATATTGACATCACTTAATATTAGTATAAAAATAAATTTTATTATTTATAGTAATAATAGTTCAGACAGAATGGTTTAGAACTATGTGAGTCAGGTATATGGCCAAACGAGTATTTAGGTTATACAAAAATTATATTATTAAATGATAATAAAGTGGTGTTATGTTACAACCAATATTTTTTAAAAAGTTGTAAAATTGAATACGTGCCATGCCATGGAGATGAATAAATATTAAAAATGTATATGAGTACCGATGCCATCCAAGTTATATTGAAATGTTTTTTTTTTTTCTATTTTTTGGAACTAAAAATGAAAAATCGTAAATAATACTATTGTTTATTATTGAGGTCAATTTGAGATTTATGCATATAGTATTTCATAGGTATAATAGGAAAGGATATACATATATGTGTTTTAAAAAAAAAAAAAAAATATTTTTTTGTATACCTTAATACGGCTTTTGCGCGTGTTTCAAATTAGAGGGTAACGTAGGAAGAATTTCTACATAAGGATCACTTATAAAATTTAAAGAGTACTTATTTCTATAGGGGCCTCGAAGTTTAAGTTATAGACAAATAATCCTATTAGCACAGTAACGATCATAATCAGCAAAAATTTATACTGCACTAGATGGAACAGTTAACTAGGATGGATGAGCAATATATCTGTGAACAGTGTGGTATAAATGGCTCCATATCACTAAAATTAACTTCTTAAATTACACTGAACATAAGTAAGTAAATAAATTTTGGAGAGAAATTCAAATAAATATTCCATCTAAAAATAAAAATAAATAATTCGAGGCAAGACTATAGCTCATAAAAAGATAAAAGAATATATTTAATCTATTTATAGTGAATTTCAGTTGCGATGAAGATATGTCGCCCTATGAGTGCGCTAATATAGTGTTCTGATTTCTGGCGTGTGAGTACCGGTAAAACTGGGTCTTAAACATTTTTTGTCTCGCTTTCAAAGAACGTCCTGCGAGAGGAAAAATTATATATGAGAGTTGTGATGAGCGAGTCCCAATTTTGTACTGCTCATTGGAAGACTATTCTCGTCTGAACAAATGTCAAGGGTAAGTTTTCTAACGTGATGCGATAGCAATCAACCAGACTGTTCAAAAAATGGACGTGTTGTTCAACAGGAGACATCTTAATATTAACTACACATGTAAAATATTTTACACCGTCGAGAACGCCTTCATCTAGCAGAGTACACAACGCTGTGAAGTTTCATTGCCCAATTGAGTAATCTTTAAACTTAATGATCTCCTCATCGCTGCTCGAAGCCAAGTTGCCAATGTTTTTTTTTTTTTTTTTTTTTTTTTGCTTACGAAAAAAATGTCAATGATAAAATTGTTCTGCATTTCCTTTAGTATTCCTAATTGCACTCTCAACTGTACGGAAACTGTTGATTAGCATATGTGTACATGACTAGGAGTGCCTTCAACAGAATCGTCATAATCAAATTTTTTGATCTTAGAGTTGTATGTCTGTATGTAAAACCAGCGTGTGTGCGCAGTGTGCTGTATAGCGAAAACGTTCTGCCAAACTGTAGTCCATTTACGGCGATGCACTAGGTAGAGATCAATTTCGTCACCATATATACCAATAAAGATTTTTTTATATGTTTTAATTAAAAAAAACACTTTTAAATCATACACCCAACCTGAATCATGCGCGTTCTCCTGGTAACCTCTGAAGAGATTTAATCGCTGTACGATCCTCAATCATAAATATATTATAAGCGTGTACTATCGGGAGATTTCTCTTCAATTGTACTGAGAGTGTACTCAAGGAAGAAATAGAACTTAACACTACCGTAATGCCATCAATCTTGCCTCTTTAGCTGTTAATTTAGTTGGTGCTTTTTCCAACGATACAACCCTCTAACAATATATAATTATATATATATAATATATATATATATATAATATATAATATATTATCGAATAATATATATATAAATTTTTCTTTATGGTATGTTAATAAAATATAACTCAGATTATACACAATATCGAAAGATAGTGACATTTAAAATTTCCACTAGAAATATGTATAATACTATAAATCATAGAGTGAGTAATTGGGATATGAATTATTTCTAACTACTCAACAGTTAGTAGAATCACATATAGGCAAGCTATTTAGCATATTCGCTATTTCATGAAACACTTAACCTGATTATAGAGAGGATCAGCATGATAAATAGAAAACTTAATGTACTAATAAATATATATTACCAACATAGTGATATAACTATAAGGTCTGGGAAAAGTTTACGAGTGGGGTGTAATTTCCAACTTCGTGTGGGTTAAACATAAAAAGTGAGAGAGAAAAAGATCTCAAAAGTGAAATTAGTGTATATAATTAATAATACTACCTAGTACACTATTTACAACAGTTATTGATAAAAGACTAGTATAATAACATAAAATTATTGAATTATGAAGGTGATTATGTATGGATTAGTTAATTTAATACAAGTGGTACATAGAGTGCTACATTAATAAAGTTTTTATTATAAGAAGATAACTCTTGATTAAATAAGAGTTATAATTCTTTATGAGAGTAGGATTTACAATTATTATCTTTGAATCATACTATATATGTATTACAGTGAGTGTATAGGTACAAGCCTAAAATAATTATTATACATGAACTGTTGTATAAAAAATTATTTTTTAAAATAAGATAATAATATTTATATTATTTTCTTGTAAATTGTTAGAGAGTAGGAAATTGTTGTTGGTGGAGCATGAGAAAACAATCCTACTAATCTGCATCGTTACTCATTTTAGGAAAATGATTATAATTAGATATATCCAGAAGAAGTAGTATTGAAAAAATATTACTCAATATTTAATATGAGAGTAACCTGCTCTATATGGTTACAGAAAGTTATTATTTATTAATATATATTATTTTTTTTATTATTTCCTCTTCATAATATCACTTACACTTTAATTTATATATTAGTTATATTTGTGAGTACGGATAAACTTCAATCTATACATATTGATTTCTTAGAAAACAAGATTGTAATTTTCTGATTTTTTTGTTTGTACTTGTATGTGTATAGTATTAAGTTTTTTTTTATTATATTTTGATAAATAGTGACTAGCTTATTCTTTAATATCATTATTCACTCACTGAGAGTTTCTAATATTACAATAGTTATGTGCAAGTATTAAGAGGTCATAATATCTGATAACGACTGATCAGAGGTAAATTACTTAAATATTAGATGTTCTATTTTTTTTCTTGTTTTTTTTTTTTATTTTCTAATTTTTAATTTATTTCTTTAATATTTATATTTTTTTGGATAGTTGCATTGGTCAATTTTAATCTAAACTTTTCAAAGAAATTTCAATAGCAAAAGTATCAAAGATAGGAATAAGAGGAAGTAGTTGAGCGTGTATTCAATAAGAGATCTGAGTATCTCAATGGTCTTATTGAAGAGTCCTGGATCAAGGGGTCCATTTTTCGAGTGGTATAATAGATGGCTAGTGAGTTCATATATACTTATTTTCATATATATTACAGGATTTATTATGTATTTATTATCTTATTTTTTTTTTCAAATTTACTATTATATATACAATAATAATTATATTATATTATATATATAATATATAATATATATATAATATATATATATATATATTAAATATTATATATATACTATATATATATATATATATATATATATATATACTATATATTAATATATTAATATATATATTATATATATATATTATATATATATATATATATATATAATTAATTATAATATATAATTATATATAATATATATTTAATAATATATATATATATTATATGTATACTGTAATATGTATTATATATATATCTATATTTATATATATAATATATATATAATATTATATTATATATACTATATATATATATATATTATCTAGTATATTCTTATATTAATATTAATATATTATATTAATTAATATATTATATATTAATTATATATTAATATAAATATATATATATATGGTCTATTATATATAGTATATATTATAATATATAGTATATATATTATAATATTATATAGTCTATATATATATATTAATATATAATATATCATATACATTATATATATATATATATATAATTATAGTATATATATATATATATTATATATATAATCATATATATACTTATATATATATTATTATATTTATATATATATATATATATATTATAATATTAATTTACTATCATACTAGTATATCATAATAATATCTAGCGGTAAAAGTATTGATATTATTAATATAATTATATTATATATATATATATTATATATTTTTTATCCATTAAGAAAATAATATGCCACTAGTAATAGATTTTTTAATTAAATAGATTTTATAGTCAGCCTTAAGAATCTACACTTATATTATATCTGGATTCATCATAATACAATAAGATTTAAATGGTACTAAGATTATATACTTCATATCGAGTTTATGCTATAGGAATGATTTAAATTCACTAAAAGACTATAATTTTATACTAACGTATTGTTTTGAAATTTATTTGTATTATAGTCTCTTTTATAATAATCGTAATAGGTATCATATAATAATACCTACTCAGTAGTACTCAATAATATATATCTAAATACAATACGGAATGTGTGATAAGAGGCAATAAAGTTACATTGTTCTTTAGCGGGTGTATATACAGCCAGATGAAGTCACTGTTTATTCTATATACTGTACATGTGATTTGTATGTAATATAAACAATTATATTTATGGAGATTGCATACCACTATGATAATGCAGTACGAGTAGTAGGTTATTCCTAATAAACCTGAATTGTAGAGTTCGTTGGATTCAATCTAGTAGTGTATGTGTTGCATGAATTTTATTCTTCTAGTCTAATATACGCTCATAAGGAAACACTATAGTGAGTGGCTGATCAGCATCAAATATAATTTTATAATTATGTTTCTATGGCTTTATGACTTTGTCTAGAAGTCACTTCATATTATTTTAATAGAATCTGAACCGTCTATTACTTTACTACAACTTAAATAAAGGGCCTTCCTCTAGATACTAAAAAATCAAAATGTACCAGCTATTGTTTATTTAATTAGTGTGTTTTAAAAAATGCATGAGCTCGCGCTTGATGTAATAAATTATACACAGTTTCCTTATTAGGAGAATTTTCATAAATGATATAAGTATTTTTTCTTCGAGATAAACTAGCAAGATTAAATCAACTTGAGATTAATCTGAAAATCTATTGAGTATATTTTGATACGATTTCGAGAGTAAAAAGTATACTAAAGGTGAGGGACATGATTAGATATATACAAATTGTATCTATATAAATAGTGAACTCACAATAATCTATGCGTGCATAACGATGTATTAGCTTCGCGTGTATTACCTAGTTTATAGTATAGTAAAAAGTGTCATGTCATTATGCATCATCATCTCCTCTCAATAGACAGTATAGTTCAATCAAATAGAGTTCTTGAGCTATTCACTAGTTATCATAACTAGGAGTAGGTGTTCCGCAAAAATAGAATAGAGCATCCGTTGAGTGTGCATTATCGGGTAATTAAAACTCGTACGCAGCAACTTCAATAGAGATTATATACAGTCCAATACACTAGGAGCTTGAGTGACAGACAGATTAATTTATCATTCGCGGTACTAAAATATAAATCGTGTGAGTGAGAGAGGAATTTAAATTCTACGATCATACACGGGTTATTATATATTATATATTCTTATAATGGTCTGTGTGTAGTGTGCAACGATAATCACAATCGGAATCCGAGTGGTAGAGCGAAAAGAGTTCTGTGAGAAAATCGGAATTGCTGCCGGAGGTTGAAATCGGGATAATCAGAATCGACATTGAAAGTCGAAACCCAGGCAACCGAAATCGACATCGGAAGTTATAACCGAAGTAATCGGAACTCGAATACATGATATTAGTATCGTATAATCGATCTGAAAGTCTTGAATAAGGATAACGTTAACGTAGATATATAACCTATAACAACATACTTATAATAACCAAGTAAATGTATTATATTATACGAAGCTTTATTTTCGTATAATGATCTGAAAGTCTTGAAGGATAAAGTAACGTAGATAATACCTATAACAAGTATGTTGTTAAGTTTCATACTAGGGTTGAAACGACAGAGTACCGGTTAAAGTATGTAGTAGACTTCGTAACATCGATTTAATTTATATTAGTAATAACCAGTATAATATTTCAGTATATATATTGGCGTAGCTCGACGTACGGTGTGGACGAATATAGTGGTTATAATATTGCGGTTCGGTGAACTCCAGCTCATATCAATCTATTTAATATTACAGTTTTTGAACGTCTGTTTTACAGCCCTTTAATTAAAGATTTTTTGTTTTTGAGATTTTTTTTTATATTTATATTTTTTTATATTTTTTAAATTTTATTTTAATTACTGAATGCACCCATTCATGGAATCTTATTTACCGTATGACATTGTAATATATTATGTAATTATCATTTATATTTCTAATTCGTTTATAAATTAAGTTTATAAAGGAAGTAAAAATAAGCATATAACTTTGATGTCACTAATTATATATCTATATTCAAATAAGAGAATATGTTTCCGTTACTAATATACGCTCATGCTTCGTAATTTTCGTTGACATTTATTATAATTGTAATTGTGTGACACAATAATATAATTATAGGGTGATAAAATATATTTTTTACGTTTATTTAAGAGGTCTACATTTTTTACTTGATTAAACCATTTTCAGATGATATATAACTCATTTCCAAGCATAATTTTTCTGATATAGTTAATATTATTATTCCAAAATAAGAACATAGTATAATAAAAAAGATTTGGGAAAAACAATCCACTCTGGAACTGAAAATAAAATAAATGTCCTTAACATTCCCTGTGAGCTTAGTAAAGTTTTACAGGTAATCAAATTCCTAAACGTAAACAACCCAGATCATAGTTTGTGTAGAGAGGACGGAAAATCCTATATGGATGTGTTAAATGTATATATATTTCTAAGATAGTGTGAGAAACATTGTATAATAATGTTTGATTGAAGTCTTTTTTTTTTTTAGTGTATCAAACTTTGTTATGATTGAGATGGAGATTAAACTGGTTATAAGAATGTAAATGGAAAATAAGAAAAGTCGATAGTTGAGATAAAAGAGTTGGTTGAAATGAGGCAGCTAGTGAGCTATGAGTGAGAATTAAATTTTATAATGAGGTGGAGACTTTAAATGGGATCTTTCTAGTCTATGAGACTCACCCTAGAGCAGAGTTTCATATGAAATCGATGACGATATGTTGTTACGTTGCTATGTCTAATACAGCACTCAATAAACACACAGACACTACACACAGATAAACTATGAGTCCTGGAGAAATAAGGTATAGATCTAAAGTACAATTGATATTGTTCCAGTAATGTGACAGCAAAATTTTGACATAAGTGTGAAGAGAATTGTATATAAAGTAAGAGAGGATGAACGTATTAGAGAGTTGATGGTGTGAAGATAAAAGTAAATGTAGAAAATAAAATATGAA
>JABUQX010080266.1:25000-26111 GCA_015478945.1 Trachelipus rathkii
TATCTTCTCCGACAACAACTGTATCGCACTGTTGAGAAATGTGGGCTGCCTCTTTAGTGATTGAAACATCAACATCATCTTTTGTGAAAATAACTTTGCATCCCTTTTTTGCAGATGGTGGTTGCCTATGAGACTGATCATTTCAGATTTATTCCCATTATTTAGAAGAAATTTCTTCTTCTTACCTATAATAATTGCATCTGGAGTTAAATTTACAATTGGGGCTGGGTTTAAGTTTACACATCGCCGCGATACTCGCTGCCTTTTATTGAGGGCACGAAAGCGCTGTACCCATCAACACAACTGAGCTCTTCAATACTTTTTACAGGTAAAATCAGTATAAGATGAAGCTATCTCATCGAAAGTGACGCTTTGTTTCCATGAGACTCTGTAAAGAAGTCACCCACCGTTTAACACATTATGATTCTTGTTAATCTGTTAATCTGTTAATCTGTTAATCTGTTAATCTGTGGAAGTACTCTCAAGTGGTTCTTCTTCAGGAAGTGACTTTAGAATGTATTCGTAAATTGCATTATTCAGTTTAGAAATTTGTGTTTTTCGCAACATGATTGATATCTCGGACAGCGAGGGTGGGAAGGGACAAAGCACGTGATTAAGTACTTCTACAAGATTTGTCCCTCCACTATTTGCTGCAATAATTAGTCGCTGGAACAAAAGTTTGGGTCCAACGCGCCTTCACTGTTGTCTATTTATTTATTCTTTTGGCAGATGATGTTAATGTGTGCACGCAATCCTTCTTGAAGGAAATAGAAAATATATATTTTATGCCTGGCCACCTTTTACAATATTTTCCCCAATACTCTGTAACTTTTGACATTGATAACATATGAATCAAAAGTGCGTTCTGTAACAATGTTCCAAAGGATTGGATCAGATGTAAAAAGGAGATATATTTTTTTGAAATTCAAGAACTTCGTACCATCATCTCTGTCAACCATTACCCTGATCGATGCATTTTTGTGCTGTTTACAAGTGGAATATGCAGTTTTTTGTTAATGCCTGCATAGTTGAAGTGGCGCAACGAAAACGCGAGTGTTTCACGATAAATGCGAAAACGGTTAAACACCCAAACCCAATAACTAGTACAATA
>JABUQX010080267.1:0-7500 GCA_015478945.1 Trachelipus rathkii
GATAAAAATATGAAAAATTTTCCTCTGTGTTCACTCTAATATTCACAAATTGCGAACTGTAGATACTAAAAAGATATTTGGAATCAGCACATCAATAATCAATTGCGAAACCCATCAAGAAATTTCATGTTTTACCGTATATACAAAAGTAAATAACAAAAGATATTATATAACACTATTTTCTTACATATAGCAACCATTAAAAAAAACTATCTTAAAAATAATTAAACTGAAACTTTGAAAAGTTATCGGTAGTTAAAGGCTAATTAAGACTAAACTATCATTTGAAATAAGCTCTAAGGTTAAAATGACAACGATTGACGCAGCAACGCTTCTATGATCCATTTTCGGGGATAAACGCTATTTCTTGTGGCTCCCATAAAAAGTTTTCCTCCTGTTAAATATTCTTTCACTTTCGATGATGACGGTGGGAGCCTTGATAAAGGTATTTTATTGCTAAGTTCTTTTTCAAATTCTAATACTCTTATATCCAGTAGTATTCTCATTTCCACACTAACAATCGTACGGGAATATATTAGTCTTAAACTGGTCAACTACTAGCACAAGAATTATATATAGTATTATTATCTTATGATGCAATTCCGTATGAGCTTTTACTTTTATGTACCATAACTACCAGGCATTCCGCATGGAATGGTGACTGTTCTTTTTTCAATACATCCTCACTATATCTTTTCTGTTGACGATTTGTGAATTTATTTAAAACAATCCATTAAAGAAGTGAAAATGGAACTTCAGCTTCACTTTCCCCCACTACGTGAATCAATCGTCACAGACGAGTCGTGAGACTAAATTTTCATGCCATTTCTTTCCTTTGCCCTCAAAACGACAAACAAAATATTTTTTTACTGATTCATCTGATTCATGTTGAAAAACTAGCTTGAATCGCAGATCTAGGAAAGTAGCTACACACAAAGATTTATCACATAGAAACTTAGATAGTCTTTTTTCTACTGATTTTTTAAGCTCTTCAACGAGTGTAATTATTCCACTGAAGCTTTTGCTTTTAAATAGACTATATACACTCAATAGATATATATATAGATATATGTGAGCGACCTGTTACTTCACGTTTAATGCTTGTTTTTAGTGATGTTGTCAAATGGCTCAAGTAAATGGAATAATCTTGCCACTGAAAATCAGTCAACATTTTTCTGATTGCATTCAGCAGCGTAATATGGATAGGGGAACTTTTTGTTCAAAGCAATCTTTTAAGCAATATGCATAAGTTCTGTTCCAGCGTGAAGAAACGTCTTGAATTAATTTATGCCTGTTTGACATTCAGCTTGCATCTGTAAAGGTTCTTAAAGCTTTGGGCAGGCTGAGATATAAGACTGAACTGTAGAAAATGGAGGATTGCTTCTGCAAGTAAATAAAATAATCTTTACACAGATTCCTGACATATATTGAATCGTGATGGCATGTTTTGCAACATTGTGAATAAAACATTGAAATTGAATAGCAATATATATACCAGCTACCGATGTTTGGGTCCTTATCCGTATCATATGAATTATATTCTTTTGAGATCAATAATGACATGTCAAAAGCCCTTATAAGGATATGACAAATGACAAGATTTTCGCCATATTGGCTTCAAATTTGGCTATATTTTTATTTTTTTTGGAAATTAGTTTCTTCTAAAAATTTTCATTTTAAATTGGAAATAACTTTCCCTTATGTTTGACGTAACTTATTTGTTTATAATATTTGGTTCCCCGAATAAGCTCTCGGCAAAGTCCGAATACACTGAAATTTATTCGGTATTTTGGCTCGAATAGGACGAAATACCGAGACTACTTATACTCGACAATATTCGGCACACCATTCCGTGAATCATATATTATAATACTATCTAATCAAATAAATATATATATATAATATATGGCTTTAATTACAGTATATAAACAAATATATTACTTAATATTATATTATTATAACTTTCGTTTTAAACTCTGTACTTAAAAGCATCCAAGCATTTATATATAATATAAATCATTTAAAATATTATTTAATATATATATAAATAACTATATAAATAAATAAATATAGCCTTATATTATATATATATATGAGATATAGAGACCAGGTTCCGGCCGGAACCTCGATTTTTTAGACAGTTCCGGTTCCGGCCGGAACTAACCGGAATCTTTCTATTTTTTCAAAATGTCTTTCTAAAATTCAGTAATTATAATTTTCTTCATCTACTCAGTCATTGATTTTGCATAAAATAATAATATATCCCAAAATTGTATATTGAGAACTAATATATATAAATATATAACTCGACTCTATAGTTTCTGACAAACATATTCAAATATGAAACCAATATTTCACACTCGAACCGTTATATTGCTTTTCAAATACTTCTACGAAACAATGTTGTTGCTTTTTTTTTTTTTTTTTTTTTTTTTTTTTATACACAAATTGTAAAATTATTTATATTTCTAATAAAATTAGTAAAATAATCTCAATTATTACTAATTAATAATAAGTTTAGTACATAATATTAATTATTATTTAGTATATATTAATATTAATCTATTTAAATCTATTATAATACTGTAAACGTGAATCTGAGTACTAAATAAAATCGATCTAATAATTATTTTTATTTCTTTATCAAAAAAAACTACATTGAAGAATTTACTTATTATATAGTTGAAATATACTTATCATTAATTAGGTGATAGCTAGGATTAATTATTAATTTATAAAAAGCTTATTTAGCTAAAAAAAAAAAAAAAAAAAAAAAAAAAGTCATGATTTTTTTTTTATAAAAAAAAAAAATCACGTAAAAAAATCAGTATGATTTAAATCATTTGATTTCTTTGTGCTAACACTCTGCTCTAATAATGATAATCTTATTGATAAAATTTGTAAAGAGAGATTTTTATATTTATAATTTATACTATATATATATATAATTATTATTATTAATTATCTTTAATATATATACTTATTATTATTATTCATATTTTGTTATTATTATTTATTATTATTATTTTATTCCATTTTATTATTATTATTATTATTATATATTAATAATAATATTATTCTATTAAATCCTATTCATTATTATTATTATTTATTATTAATTATTATATATGATCACTATTATTATTATTTATTATTTTATTATTATCATATTATTATTATTATTAATTAAATTATTATTTTATTATTATTATATGTATTATTATTCCATTATTATTATTATTATTATTATTTATTATTATTATTATTATTAATTCATTATTATTGGTCAACAAAAAAGGTGAAATTTTTCTAGGATGGACTTTTGTAGCAGATATATACGTTAATTCGGTCAGGTGCTGATTCCATATATAATCTCAGATTTGCTGTATATCACATCCCGATTTCGTGCAATCATGGTCCTATTCTTTGCATCATTCCCGTCAGGAATGATTCAAAATTCATGTGCGGCACTATACGTATTGGCTGTATAGATCCCTTAAAATCCAGCTTATATCTAAGTAAGCAGCAAGTTTATGCGGTCGATTATTCGGCCGAGAGCATGTGTAACTTTAGTTACGCCTACATGTATGGATCCAATGATGATGTCTATCATCAAACAATCTGAAATACAGTCGATGGTCCGTCATTGTTTACCCAGGGTGACTGAACGATCCTTGTATAAGAGTTTGTAATTTGCGAAGAAGTTGTCCTCTGAGCTGTTGGCTTCGAGGTGGCATGAAAAATGACTACTGGACCAGGGCACAAGAGTAATTATCGTAACAGAGAAGCAGAGCTACGGAGGTTCTACGCAGTCGATAGTAACGCTTGTGTATTGCCAGTGGCAAGTTGCATGGCCTACTACTCCGCTATGGGACTCCCAGCAACAATGTACGTCGAGTGGCGACTGTTTATGACAAACTTCCAAGTGCAGTTTAAAGTGTGTGTTGTTACAACAACGGCAACAGATATGCTTCGGTTCCAGTAGGGTACTCGGTACGGATGAGAAAGGAGTATGCAAATATCAAGACAGTTATGGAGGCACATATATCAGGTCATGGATGGTTAATATGCGGGCACCTGCAAAATGGTAACATTCTGCCTCGGTCAGCAAGCAGGCTTTCACCAAATATCCTGCTTCCTGTGCTATTGGGACAGCCGTGCGGCAAAGGATCACTGGACGAAAAGAGAATGGCCCTAACGAGGGAAACCTTGACCGCCAGGTGACCAGGAACTCGTAACGTGAATGATGTACAGAATAAATCATCATCTTCCTTCCACTACACATAAAACTTGGTTGATGAAACAATTTGTGAAGGCCTTAGACCATGATGGTGAATGTTTCCGCTATATATGCTCAACGTTTCCTGGTCCGGAATGACGAGAAGAAAAAAGCTGGGATATTTTGATGCCCAACAAATTACGGACACTCTCCGTGATGCCTGGCCTTTGCTTACATAATTGACTTGTGTTAAAAGGCAAGAGCGTGGAATTGCTTTTTCAGATGAGTACAGAAATTTTCTGGGGGAACAGGAAAGCCGAGAACCACTAACATTGTACAAGGAACTGCTAGACGTTTATTCTCATGGATGTAAATGAGTATAGAAGTTGCAACTACTTACATTCTACTAAACAAGTTTCCGGTAACCTAGGCGATCTGTTAGTGATGAGCAGGTGAACGCTTCATCAAGATCTAAAGTTCATGAAAGGACGTTACCAGGAAAAGTGGGATATCAATATGATGCCCGACTATTGTTGGAGCTTGATGAGGGATATTCCAGACGCTATGCAAAGTAGATCGTCTACGAAGAGAAAGTTACTACCATCGTAGGTATTTTTACATTAACTAAACCCATTCCTCTATTTCATTCATTGTTGTCCCCATATTACCTCTTTATTCATAGTTGTATTAAATGTTTAACATATATCTATAATCATTGTGATTTGTTTTCTCTCCTTCATATATATATATATATATATAATATATATATATATAATATATCTATATATATATATATATATATATATATATATATATATTATATATATATAATAGTATATATATATATATATATATATATATATATTATATATATATATATTATACATATATATAATATATATTATATAATATATATATATATAATTATATATATATATTATATAATATATATATATAAATATATATATATATATATATATTATATATTATATATATATATAATATATAACAATAGGGATATTATATATATATATATATATATATATTTTATATATATAATATATATATATTATATATATATATATAATTATTATAATATTAATTATATATATATATATATATATAAATTATAATATATATATATATATATATTATATATTCCCGATAATTGTGTCATAGACCCTCTTGAAAAAGGTAAAAATCATAAAATTTACAATCTCTGTTACACACAATATCTCACAAATGCCGATGTGATACACAAAAACCGATTACATTTTTGGAATCAGCAATTCAAAAATATATCATTATTCAATTGCGAACCCCGTCTAATGAAATTTCATGTCTAAAGAGTATGCTGAATTATAAAAATGATTATTGTTTTTATTATATATTATTATTATTAATTTATTATTATATTCTTATTATTATTTTCCATTATGTTAATACTATTATTAATTACTATTATTATTAATGTTCTTATTATTATTATTATTATTATTATTATTATTATTTTATTATTATTAAAAGAAAGTAACTTTAAGTAGAAACTACTACAAAACAAATATTAACTAAACTGTTTAAGAAAATTAAAAAATTTTAAAACAAGATTCCATAATTATCTTATTAAAAATGAATTTATTTGAATATTGAAATGTTGTGGTGTAGGAAAATAAAGTTTGCTCTCTATGTTGTGGAAGTAAACGTGATCTCTTATCCTCAAACACTTTACCCGCTTCTTAATAAAGCTATTTTTTTTTTTTTTAATATTTTAAAAAAATGTTTTTCTTAAAAAACCATTTTAAGACTTGAAGAGGCCCGTAGGATTTATATATGTATATTCCCTATTTTACTTATACAATTTTTGATCCGCTTATTCCAAATTTTGGCTTAAGAAAACTAAGAGTCACAGTATGGATAGTCAAGATTGCCAGAATACTTCTAGAGAGACTCCACTTGTTAATCAGACAAGTTTTAAATAGAATATGTAAGGTGTAGGGAAGTCAAAGTTCCGGTTCCGGCCGGAACTTCCGCTCGGACTTTTCCATAGGGTTCCGGAAAGTTCGGTTCCGTTCCGGAAAACAAAATTCTGGTTCCGGTACATCCCTAATATATATATATAATATATATAATTATATAATATATATATATATATATATATATATATATATATATATATATATATATATATATATATGATATATTTATTTAGTGTATATGTAATATTAAATATATATATAATATAGTATATATATGAGGTATGTTGTTACTTGTGTTAATGTATAGTAGTGAAACTATGTATGGTCTGGAATAAGAGGTATAGATCTAAAGTACAATGTGTTCAGATGAACAATTTTAGGGGCGTGTTAGGTGTGAGAAGAATTAATAAAATGAGGAATGAGCGTATTAGGGAGTTGTGTGGTATGAAGAAAGGAGTAAATTAGAAAATAAATGAAAGAATATTGAGATGGTTTGGTCATGTGGAAAGGATGGATGATAGTCGGTTGGTTAAGCGGACATATAGTGGTGAGCGTGCTATGAATCGACCGGCCGAGAGACTACAGAAAAAGTGGATTGAGTCAGTAAAGGAATGCCTGGAGGAGAGGAATGTGAGTTTGGCAGAGGCGAGAAGAAAGGTGCCAAATAGGAGTGAATGGCGGTTTTTTGAGGGGGGTATTGTTGTGTCCCACCTGGGCCAAAGAATGAACCCTACAATGACGATATGCCATAGTGAGGGTCCGTCACAGTCCCATGAAGCCCTAGGGTGGATTTTTCTGACTGCGACGAGTTCTCACTTAAGGGTGTAAAGGGGGCGGTAAGGCTGGGTTTTCTTTTTGACTTTCATCATATTCTTCTACTACATTTCTGTTTGCGTTGCATGTGATGAACCTTACCTAAAGTCAGTGGGGAAAGAAGGTGAGTGATGATATATATGTTGCATCCCAAAGCATAATTAATTATTGGTAAGTATTAAAATTTATGTTCGTACTTATGCCAAGATTTGCGTAAGCAAAATTTTGACATAAGTATTAGCAAAATTGTATAAAAGGCTTCCCCACTGTCTTGTTGAGCATTCTCTCCCATCTTCTCTCCCACTCTCTTCTCATTATCACTCGGACTCACTACTCACTTGCTCGCTCTCAAGAAGACAGAAATCCGAATTACAAGAAAACCAAACTTTCAGGCAAGTGACGTAAAACTTCAAGATAAGTCCGCAACAAGCAGAATCGACTCTCCTCAATTTACAAAGATTTTCAAAAGAATAAGTTGGCAAGGCGGTTAAC
>JABUQX010080267.1:25000-40000 GCA_015478945.1 Trachelipus rathkii
AATTAATATTTTTGTTTCAAAAAAAGGTGTTTAACCTTATCGAAGACTGTAATTTTTCAGCTCAATGATTGTTCAGTTTTTTGCTAAACTCGCAAATTAAGACAAAATAATTATATGTTTGTAATACTAAAGCATTCAATTTATCACAAATAAATCGGCAATCAATGATTATTAAGAATTTTAATTTTAACAACATTGTATTTCATTTATTTATATTTATTAATACATTTATAAATTTTTATACAAATTAGGGAACTGTTTAAAATTGAATTTTATTTATGAGTATGGGCAAGGGTAGTTAGTCCGTAAAGTATGTATGTAAGTTTGTATGTTGGCAATATGTGTGTGTATATATGTGTGTATGGCGTGTATTTTAGTGTGTGTGTGTGTGTGTTCTCATCTATTAATTGTAGACGGAGAAAACCAATGTTGATATTTATGTTGACTTCGTGATGGAATTGAGGCACGATTGCAGTGAACGAATCTCCTGTTTTGGGTTTAAAGAAGAATTTTTGTTAGAAATATTGGAAGCAAATTGAGAGGCGAGTTTCAGAGCCTTTTTATATGTCAATATTTTTACCCTCTCTCTCTCTCTCTCTCTCTCTCTCTCTCTCTCTCTCTCTCTCTCTCTCTCTCTCTCTCTCTCTCTCTCTCTCCACAATTTAACCATTCCAATTATTTTTTTGTTTATAGTGTATTTATGTGGCCTTTTCTAATGTTTCTCTCCCCTTTGTTTGCATCTTTCATCAGCTTTTTCTTTTACCTATTCGTTGACTAAAAGGAGTTTATACTATTATTAAAAATTTCAAATCTCCTCTTCTCTCTCTCTCTCTCTCTCTCTCTCTCTCTCTCTCTCCTCCCTCTCCTCTTCTCTCTCTCTCTCTCTCTCTGTCTCTCCTCTGTCTCTCCCTCTCTCTCTCTCTCTCTCTCTCTCTCTCTCTCTGTGGCCAGTACAACGACTCGCATAAATTTATTCATGGAATTGGATAATTTTCCTGAGTTTGCTTTATCAAACTTTTTTTTTTATTACATTTCATAAGCGTCTAAATTGTCTTAAAATTCTCTCTTATATCTTTTTTCTTTCTTTCTTCTCTTCTTCCTTTCACGTCTTTCCATTCAATATAGATTTCTAGCACAGTTGAAACAAACAACTCCTACACACACACAAACGCTCAGACACACCTTATATATTATTATATTATATATAAATATATAATATATAGATATAATATATAGATATATATTACATATATATATATAATATATATATATATATATATTATGAATAGTATAGATAAATATATAAATATATATATATAATATTATATTATTATCATTATTGGGAGGGTGTATTAATTATATATAATATATTATATAATTATATATAATATATATAAATATATATATATTATATATAATAATTATAATGATATATATATATAAATTATATATAGATATATGATAATAATATATTAATAATTATATAATAATATTATACATAGATATATGCTATATATATATATACCTAATATATATAATATATATATATATCTTATATTTAATATAATAATATAGTATATGATTAAGATATATATATATATATATATATATCATAATTTATATATATTAATAGTATATATATTATTATTAATATATGATTATATAATAAATATATAATATAATATATATAATATATATATATATATATATCTTTAGTCAATTCTGTAAAAATATATAACTTATAGAGTGCTCGCATCAGTTCCTTCCTGATCGAAAGAAGGCGTAAGTAAACGAAAATCGCAAATAAAAAGAAATTAAATTTTTTCAATGCAAGTCCGACTGGGATGAGAGTTTGTATATAGAATCACGTCAATATATTAATATATATATAGTATATATAATTATAATTACAATAATATTTATATATAATATATAAATATAGTATATTATTTATATAATTATAATTGATAATAGGAAAAGCTCTTCTGGAGGAATCGTCGAAAGGTTGAAAAAGAAGAGATATAATTAATCTGTTTCAGAAATTAATAGGGATGGGCCTTTTGACTGATGAAATGATGTGAGAATTGTTGGTGAACACTTGGCTAAAAACTGTAAACTGTAGTTATATGAAAGGTATAGGGAATGTGGTGTAGAGGTATTGATGTGTATAATAATTGGTATTTGGTGAGAGTCAATTAGTAAGGAGGAGGTAATGGTAGAGTGAGAAAGCTTGAAGATATGTAAATCCTGCATTTAGAGATAAATAATTACTGGTGAATGAATCAATGAGCGGAGGCGAGAATGGGATGATTCTGGATTTTGGAATATTTGTGTAGACAAAGCGTTTTATGTAGGGTAAGTGTTCGAGGGATTGGGGGATAGCATAGTAATCAGTACTTATATAAGGGTAAGGGGATTAGGGTAACTGTATGAATTATACTGGGAATCTAGCTTACTTTGATGTTGTTAGGGGAAGATAGTATCTAGATTTGGTATAGAAGGAGTGATCGAGTGATTTGAAGTATTGATTTGGTGAAAGGAACAAGGGCATTCAGAAGTGGGTAGAGATGTTTGAATCTAATCTTACATGAACACAAATGATTGGAGTAAAAATGAAGAGAAAAATAGAGAAATTGTATTGTAGGTTTTGGATTGTCAAACGTGGCGGTATTACAGTAACTAATAGAAAAGCTCTATATTGCAGTGCTTTGTTATTATAGGTTTGAGTAGTACTTCAAATTGAATCAAAAGTATGTTTGACGTTAGTGAGCTTGTATACTAGAAAAATGGTAGTCGAAGTTGATTGGTTTATAATAATAGCGGGAGTGAGGCAGGATTGTGTTATGTCTCCTTAGTTATACTTTGTATATGGATTGGTTATGAAAGAATTAGAGGGTCGGTGCAGGGATTGGTGTTTAGAATGAATGGATAATTAGGAAGAGAGGAGGGGTGCTAACATATTATATGCGAACCGATTTTGGTTTGTGTTCGAATCTGAAGAGAATTGGAGAGATTGGTAAAGAGATTGGCAGGGTTGTAAAGAAAGGAGGGTGAATTAAATCGTATGTTAAGAGTTGGTTTATTGGTGTGAGCGAGCAATCTCGGTGTGGAATTACGTTTAGATGTGAGGCAGCTGAATAGTGGTCTAAGTTAAAATATATAGGATATATTGTAAGGTTTACTAAAAGGGACGGACGTGCAGATGTACTAGGAAAGTTTGAATGGCAGTAAGTTGGCTGGTGCAATTAATATCGCTGGTGGATTGTAAAGGGACTGCTGAGCCGCTTAGGTATCTAGGTATGGTTGTTTACCTTTGGTTAATGTAATATGCATGAGACACATTGGTCTGGAATCAAGCAGATATAGATCTAAGGTCAGATGCTGTCAGATGACATCTTCAGGGGTTGTTGGTGTGAGAAGAATTGATAAATGAGTAATCGTATTTACTGAAAAGAGGCAATAGTTTATGTGGGTTGATAGAGAGGGATAAATGAGAGAATAGAACTAAATGTATAGTCTGGAGAATGAACATCGGTTGTTAAACGCGGATGCATAGTGGTGATGTCTGGAAATCGACCGGCGCGAAACCGAGAAAAAGTGGCTTGATCATTTAGGAATGCCTGGAGGAAGAAAACGGGAGTTCCGAGGCACGAGAATAGTGCGATAATAGTTAGTCGAATGCGAAGTTTGTGAGGTGGGGTATTGGTTTTGGTCCTACTACTGGCCAATTGTGATTACCTACATGACGTAGATACCATAGTCGAGGTCCGTTCGCGGCCGATGAGCTCTAGGGTGAGATTTTCTGTACTGACATACGAGTTTCGTCGACTAAAAATGTATAAAGGACGCGGGTGGGCTGGGTTTCTTTTTCGACTTTGTCATATTCTTCTACTACTTGTTCTTCTCCAATGCATGCTACCACTTACCGCTCCTAGTCTTTGGGAGAGGAAGGTGGTGATGATATATAGTATATATATATATATATATTATATATATATATATATATATAAAGTATATATATATGATATATATATAATATATATATTAATACTATAATTATTATTAATATATAAATAATATATATATATATATATAATTAATAATATATATATAATATAAAGATATATATATATAGTAGATTATACTATATATATAATATAGTATATTTAATATTATAATATAATATACATATATAATAAAATAATATATTATATATATATATTATATATTATTATATATATATAATAATATATATACTATATATATATTATTAGATTATAAGATATATATATATATTATTATATAGTATAATATATATTATTTATATTAATATATATAATATAGTATAATATATATATAGTATATACTATTTAATAATATATAGTATATAATATTATATATATATATATGAAATAATATATATATATATATAGAATATATATATTTATATATATTAATATAGTATAGTTGGTGAATGAGTCGTTAAACGGCTTCTTGTTGCCAAAAAGAATTATTTCCAAAGTCACGAAAATTCAGATTGCTTTCTGATATCTATTGTTATGTCTGACTGATATAATAATAATAAATAATATATAATTAATCAATAAAATAATAATAATAATAATAATAATAGATAATAAAATAATTAATAATCAATAATTAATAATAATATTAATATTATTATTATTATATTATTTATATTATGTATTATTTTATTATCAATATATATATATTATTATTTATTTATTATTATTATATAATGTCAACCTCTACTAAATGTTGTCGTATTTCTCATTATTACCGTGATTTCATAGTATCAGATATTACTTATTATTATTATTATTATTATTATTATTATATTATTTCCGCATTGACAACTAACTGTACAAGACATATCAAAATCATGTAAAATTCTATACTCACAGGACTAGCACAAAATGAAAATAACTGAAGTCTTCTACATTAAAAACCATAAACCACAAATTAACTTCAAAGTTACTGTAATGTACTTACTGTAAAGGAGATACCTTTTAACAATTTATAATTTATTTTCATAATTTTGTGTTTAAAATATTACATTCATTTTTAACGACTCAAACTCTGAAGATGTCCGAGCATACTTCCTGAATCCAGTCAGTAAATAAGTAATAGAAATGGAAATATAAAATATAATAATAAAAAAATAATAATATAATATAAATATAAATATAAAAAAAATATAAATAGGAATAGAATAGGATATAGGAATAGGAATAGGAATAGGAATAAGAATAGAAATTGAAATAGAAATAGAAATAGAAAAAATATAAATATAAATATAAATATATATATAAATATAAATATAAATATAAATATATTTTTATTTTCCTTTTAGAAGAAATTCTCAAGAATATTATGAAAAAAAAGTAAATAAAAATTTCGGAAATTTTTAAAGAGATTTGCAAGCGAATAATAAAACTAATAATTATTATAATTTAATTATTTCCATTTCTTATTTTGAAAATTATTTTGAAAGGGTAATAATTGCAAATATTCAGATAGAGATAAATCATTTAATTATATATAAACTTAAGGTAATATAAAGTAATATTATCACAGTAACAACATTTTTAAGGCTTTTTATTAACAGCTTTGTTATAATATATATACTATATATATGATATAATATAATATATAATTGTATATATATATATATATATATATATATATAATATATAATAGATATATTGAATATAATATATTACTATATTATAATAATATAATATATAGTATATTATATATAATATATATATATATATATATCTAATAATAGTATATATATATTATATATATATATATATATATATATTGTATATATATAAATATATATAATATATATAATTATTATTATATTATATAACATATATATAAGATATATTAATATATCTATATTATATTATATATACTATATTTATATATAAAGATATATATATATATAATTATATATGATATAATATAGTTAATATATATATATATAAGAATATTGATATATATATAGATATATATATATATATGTATATATTATAATTATAATATTATATTATTATATATACTATATATATATATAATTATATATATATATATATATATATAATATAATATATATATATATATATAGCCTACTATATATATATAATATATGTATTAATAATAGTATATATAAAATATGTATGTATTTATATAAGTATATAAGTATATATATATATATTATAACTATATATTATAAATATTATATATATATATATATTATATATAATATATATATATAAATATATATATATATTTGATACTATGATATATAGATCGGTATATTATTATATATCTATATATATTATATATATATGTATTAATAGTATATATATATATATATACTTTATATTATATTATATATAATATATAATATATATATAATATATAAATTAATATAATATACTATTATATATAATATATATTATATATATATATATAGTAAATATATAATAAGATATGGTATTGTATAGTATATATTATATCATAATAATATATAATATAAGTAATATATATAGTATATATATATAGTATAGTATATAGATATATATATAATTATATAATGTATATAAATATAAGTATTAATAGATTAATTATATATATATATAATCTATAGATATATTATAATATATATATACTATATATTTATATATATATAATAATTTAATATATAAATATATAATATATATAATATAACATCAATATATTAATATGATTAATATATATATATTATTTATATATATATATTAAATGTATTTATATTATTATAATATATTATATATATATATATATATATATATATATAGTATACGATATATGTAATAATAATATAATATAATATATCTATAATATATATATCATATTTATATATATCTATATATATATTATATATATATATAATATATATGATAGAAAATATATATAATATATAGTATATATATAAATATTATATATACTCTTTAATTAATATATAGGTATATATAAATATATATATATATATAAATTATAGATAGATGTATATTATACGTATAGTATATAATTATATATTAATGTATATAATGATACATATATATTATCTATATTATATATATAATATATATATATTATATATGTAATAATATAATTATATATATAAGTAAGGATTATATATTTATATATTAGTATTAATAATATATATATATATAATATATAAAAAATATGATAGTAGTATAGTATATATATAGTATAAATATAATTAAATATATATACTATTATTTATATATATATATAAATAAGTATGTATATTATTTCATATTAATAATATATAATTATATGATATATAATTATATATATATAATATTATATATAATATATACTATATATATTTATTAGTAGATTATATATATATATAATTATATATATATATAATATTTAATATATATGTTATTATATTTTAAATATTTAAATATATAATAGATATATAGATGATATATATAGTATATATATAATATATATATATATATATATATATTATATAATATATATATATATATAATTTATAAAGGAATATTATTGAGCTAAATGTAAGTGACAGGGATACTTTGTCTATCACTGCTTATTAAGTCTTCCTTCAGAGCAAGAGTTGGCATTGGACGGTTTTTCAATATAGGAGTACCTTGACCTTGACTTGTTGAGGTTGAAGATTGAGAAAAAGAGTTTCCTCTTTTAACGCTGGGTAAAGTAGGTGAAGAAGGAGGTAAGGAGGTTAAGTGTGGCGGTGGTGAATCCTGTGGAAGAGGAGGTGGACTTGGGTGGTCTCTTTTAATTTCACCTGTGAGGTACTCCCTTCCATCTCTCCCGATAGTAGTGTACCAGTGAGTATCATCGTCATAAGGGCTAGGGTAGAGCCACTCGATAGGGATGTGTGTCTGGCTGTTGATTGAAGGACTTGGGGGAGTTAACAAAGGTCGAGTAACAGGGTGAAGGGTGTATGGATGTTGGGTAACTGCTTGACAAACTCCTTGACATTGAGTATGTCCGCATGTCGGGATAGAAACTTGAGAAGGTATACAGTACTTCGGCGAATAAATATTATTTGGGGGAGCTCCTTGATATACAATCGGACCAGGAGGAGGGGGTGGCAAAGGAGGACGTCCCCCACCAGGCCATGTTTCCCTAATGCCTCTTTCATTGGCTCCTGGTAAAGTCTTGTTTGAATTTATTGATTTTTTACTCCATCGCCAAGCAAGAAATATTGCGATGACAAGAAGACCGAGAAGGACAACCCCGACGCAAGTTCCGATGGCGGTTAGACCTAATTGGTGCTGGCATCCGGCAGCTCTCAAATTCACCTTATGAACTGGAACGCCTGAAAATTTTAAATAAATAAATAATTAAAATATTTAAACAAAAATGTAAACAAATAAATAAATAAAGTAAATAAATAAATAAATAAATAAATAAATAAATAAATAAATAAATATATTTTTTCACTAACGTGAGAAATTTCTAGCAATATTATAATTAGAAATAACACCATATAATTGTGAAACTACTGCAGAAAAAAAGGTGAAAAGAAATTTATGGTATAGTTTAATTTTTAACCAATCTTTTATATCCATTAAATTTTATTTTACTTTGAAATAATAGTTATTCGAAGGGAAATTTTACTATGAAAATCGGCAGAAAAATGAGAAAGAAAGATTTATCACAATAACTAGGAAAAAGAAAGGAAAATTTTGTTGGGTAGAGAATTTTCTACCCTTGTCTGCATTTCGCTTCTAAACAGCTTTGCGGAGCCGCCATGTTTATATTTCCTATTCTTGTTAGTTTTTTTTTCAGGTTAGTTCTGGGTTATTTTAAAACTGTGTTCGTCACACTATATGTTTTCAGTAATGTCCGTTATTTCTGTGACTAGTTAAGCTTGAGGTTTGCTTCTTAAACTTTTTATACTTTTAATTTAAAAAAGGATTTCTCATAAGGCTACCCAGAAGTTAAGCTACTTTGTTGTTAAATATTTCAATTTATTCTTCATAGTAGTGTAAAAACCTTACCATTTTGCTCTACATGAGTATGTATTTTATGATCTGAATAATTATACAATGATCTAAGAGCTCTGAAATGAACTTGGCAAAATAGTTCTCTCTCTCTCTCTCTCTCTCTCTCTCTCTCTCTCTCTCTCTCTCTCTCTCTCTCTCTCTCTCTCTCTCTCTCTCTCTCTCTCCTCTCTCTCTCTCTCTCTCTCTCTCTCTCTCTCTCTCTCCAGTTAAAAAGAATAAATGAAGTTGAACTACAATTCTTCTTCGATTGGGGTATTGCTAAACTTAAATTCGGAAACGTATTTTATGTGTTTTTTTGCAACCTTCTTAATATTCCGAGATATTCATGACGTGAGCGAATATTGAATCACTTCAAGAGGCGTATTCACCATGTCACAACATTTTCAGGAATTTTACGCAAGTGAATAAAATTTTCTATGCATAAATAGTTTGGAAACATATTGAGCTGAAAATTCTGAATATTCTGCTAATCTAGTAAATTTTTTTCGCTTGCCCCCTCCCTCTCTCTCTCCTCTCTCTCTCTCTCTCTCTCTCTCTTCTCTCTTCTCTCTCTCTCTCTCTCTCTCCCTTATATATATATAATATATAATATATATATAATATATATATATATTATATATAATATATATAATTATATAATATATATACTAGTATATATATATATATATATGTATAAGTCACTTATGTCAGAATATGATTATCATTATTATTATTATTATTATTATTATTATTATTATTATTATTATTATTATTATTATTATTATTATTATTATTATTATTATTATTATTATTATTATTATTATTATTATTATTATTTATTAATTATTATTATTATTTTTTAATAATCATATATTCCATTACAAACAGGAAATTAATATCCGGAAAATATCATCATCATAAAATTTCACTAGTTATAATAATAATAATAATAATAATAATAATAATAATATTTTCCAGTATAAGAGGATGTTCTATAATGGGTTCGTCAGTTAAATATTTACATTTTATTTATTCATCTGAATTACCTTAATTTATTTATTTATTTAGTTATATTTCGCGAAATAAAGATTCACTCAAAATAAAAAGATCCACCCAAACCAGTGCGAGAGCAAAAGTAGTTAGTGCGTAAAAAAGCAGGAACTCTTTCGCCGACCAGTTAGTGCGCACTACAGCGAACTTCCTTGGCGAACATTCTCAAGCTCTCTAATCATCGGCTGCTTTTCAGTCGTAACAATATATCAAATAATGAGTTAATGACTCGGGATTGCATCTGATGTCAGCTTTGATTGTTGACTTCGAAAGATGGTAAACCAGCAGGTATAGATGGAATTACTGGTGATTTGATCAAGAATGGAGGCGAGATTGTGATTGACTGGATGTGGGAGTTCTGTAACGAAGTGTTTGTGATGGGTATAGTTCTGAAGGATTGGAGGAGAGAAATGATAGCAATTTTTCATAATGGTAAAGAAGGTAAGGGGAAGTGTAGAAACTATAGGGGAAATTAGTTTATTGAGTGTTGTAAAGAAGATATAATATGATGGTATTTTGGGTGAAAAAATGTGTCGAGTGATTGAGGGATTGATTGTTAAATAACAAGGTGTATTTAGAAGTGATAGAGGATGTATAGATAAAATTTTTACTTCGAAGTAAACGTGAGAATATGAGAGAGAGAAGATGAATAGATTGTATTTAAGTTTTATGGACTTGCAACATGCGTATGACAGGATTTATAGGGAAGCTCTGTGACCGGTGTTTGTGAAATGCGGCGTTAGTGGCAGGCTTCTGAATGGAATCAAATGTATGAATGTTGAAAGTGAAGTATGTGTAAGAATAAATGGAGTTGAGAGTGAATGATTTTGCATGACAATATGTTATTACCGGTTTTAATGAATAGCAGTGAAACTATTTGCATGGAATAAGAGGTGTAGATTTAAGGTGCATTCTCTTCAGAAGGATAAACTTTAGGGTGCTCTAGGAGTGAGATGAATTAATAAAATGATGAATGAGAGTGTTATTGTGCTGTGTTGTGTGATGAAAGGAGTGAATGAGAATAAATGAGAACATATTAAGATGGTTTGGTCATGGGGAAAGTATGGATGATGATCGATTGGTTTAGCGGATGCATAGAGGTGTGTTGAGAATCGACCTTCTGAGAGACCTATGAAAAAGTAAATTGAGTCTGAAAACGAGTGTCTAAAGGAAGGGAATGTGAATTTGGTTCAGGCGAGAAGAATTAGATGTAATGGAGTGAATGTCGGATTTTTGTGAGGAGGTATGGTTGTTGACCTGATCCAGGGATGAGCCTTTACATTGATGAGATACTACAATGAGTGTCCGTCGCGCTGTTGTGATGCTCTAGGGTATATTTTCGCATGCGATTGGGTTCGCACTTAAGGGTACGAGAAGAAGGTTTGGTGGGACTTTCCTTTTGACTTGCGTCGTGTTCTTCTACTTATCTATTCTCTTTCAGTGCATTTTACGCACCCTGCACTCATCTGTTGGAATGTGAAGGGAGGATAGAGAAAGATGGAATATATATGAATATATATATATATATATATATATATATATATATATATTATATATATATATATATATATATATATATATATATATATATATAATATATATATATATATATATATATATATATATATATATATATATATATATATATAACTTTATTTCTAATTATTCAACGTTACTTTTCATTCTACAAACTACAGAATTCCAATTTATTTCAGTGTCTTTACCATCTAAAGAATCTCTTTCTTCTTCAAGTTTAAAACAATCATTACTTGTTCATTTACATAGAGATAATCCCTTAAATATTATTTGGGTTTTAATTGACTCCATTTTGTTGATTTTTGTTTCCCTTCTCAAAAAAACGTGTTTTCACTCTCTACCGCCCATCTTCTTTCCTGATCTTCAATTATTCCTGTCTCCTTCCTCCACCTTTCCTCACGCTCTCCAATGTTTCCTATCTCATTCCTTCACTATCTCTCCTGCTCTCCAATTTATTTCCTGTCCCCCTCATTTCAGTACCTCTATGCCAACCTACTTCTGTTAACCTTCTTTTTATTTTTTTTTATTTTTATTTTTTAATTTGAATGTCCTTTGTCTTTAAGTGACTTTTTTTTTTTTTTTTTTTTTTTTTTTTTTTTTTTTTTTTTTTAGCAAGTATACTACTATTTTCTTTGCCTCCTTCCCCTAATTTACTCACTGGAGGTTTATATCTGAAAAATTTACCGAATCCTCTTTGTCCATCTTTCACTAGCTTTAGTAAGTAAGTTAAATAAAAACGTTAAGGAATAATTTAAGATTTCAGTTCTGTAATATTTCATGTTTCCATTGATATCTAAGTTCAAAAATAAGTTTAACAGGATTTTTATTATTATTATTTTTATTTTTATTATTATTATTATTATTATTATTATTATTATTATTATTATTATTATTATTATTATTATTATTATTATTATTATTATTATTATTATTATTATTATTATTATTATTATTATTATTATTATTATTATTATTGTTATTATTATTATTATTATTATTATTATTATTATTATTATTATTATTATTATTATTATTATTATTATTATTATTATTATTATTATTATTATTATTATTATTATTATTATTATTATTTTTTTTTTATTTTTAAATTTTTTAAAATTATTTTTTTTATTTTTTCTCTCTCTTCTTTATATATATATATATATATATATATATATATATATATATATATATATATATATATATATATATATATATATATATATATATATATATATATATATATGTTAGATTTAAAAAATATATATATTTTGGCAAGCTAGGTTAGGCCACAGGTAGGTTAGTTAGGTTTTGTTAGGTTTTGTTAGGCTAGGTTATGCTATTTAAAAAAATGCTAAATCTAACATTTCTTGAAAATCTTTTATTAAAAATTATCTTAAATACAATTTAAACACAAATAAGCAATGAATAATCTTATTAATCTCATTTTTAACAGAGATATATCAATGTGAACATGAAATGGAATAAGTCCAAAAATTTCTTCCTTTTTGTGCTTTCATATTTTGAAGAAGCTCTTAATGTTTAAGTACCGTTTTAGTACATTTTAATTCATTCAGTTTCTTTTGCAAACCATTTTGCAATCCTTTAGCCCAATCTATCCAATCGATCCAATCAATCCAAAGCAGCAAAAAACCGACTGACGAAGATTCAGAATAGTTTCTCCCATAAATAATAAAGAAATCGTTTTCACATCATTCACTCCAGGAGAATCTCAATCAATCCAGTTCAATCCACATATAGCATAAAAAAAGATCTCTTTTTTCGGATTTATTAGGATTGATTAGGATTCGCTTAAATAAGCGGGATTTAATGAGATCTTATGTACTTTTTGTGTATTAAATATTTTCCATTTAAAATACAGAACAGTTTCAATTTTTATACACACAATGCCTAATCTCTACGTTCATATAGTTTACTTAAATTTTCATGTCAAAAATTTCTTATATATATATATATATATATATATATATATATATATATATATATATATATATATATATATATATATATATATATATATATATATATATATATATATATATATATTTATATATATATATATATATATATATATATATATATATATATATATATATATATATATATATATATATATATATATATATATATATATATGTATATATATATATATGTGTGTGTGTGTGTGTGTGTGCCTGTGTATGCGTGTGTTTGCGTTTGTGTGTGTGTGTGTTTGCGTTTGTATGTGTGTGCGTGTGTGTGTGTGTGTGTTTGCGTTTGTGTGGGTGTGCGTTAAAAGTAATTCATCAAGTAACTCGTAATATTCTTTTTTAATATAACACCAGAGTGTTATGGTATACTATTAGATTAAAGGAAGGTTCTTTGTTCCCACGTATATGACTTGCAGAGTTTGAGCTGTCATCAGTGTAAGCCTTTTTAATATATAATAGACCACTAGGCTACTATTACTACTACTACTACTACTACTACTACTACTACTACTACTACTAATACTACTACTAATAATAATAATAATAATAATAATAATAATAATAATAATAATAATAATAATAATAATAATAATAATAATAATAATAATAATAATAATAATAACCTAAAATATATATTAAGTACCATACTGTATTATGAAATCAATTAAGAAAATGAGAAATTCTAAACACTTTCAATTAAGATCATTTCTCTTACCATAGAGCTTGGGCGGCGTAGCACAAGTTGGGGCATCCAAGTAATACGAATCATTGTAGGTGAGTTCTGCCAACCACATAAGCGAACAGTTACAGTGAAGGGGGTTCCCAGCGAGGTGAAGTTTAGTCTCCCTGTTACGCGGCATCTGTCAGGAAAGAGAAAAAGAATCTCTTTTATTTTAAAACAGTAAAGAATTTCTTTTTTTTTTCTTTTTTCTTTTTTTTTCAACAGTAATGGAGTGAATGTGACAGAAATAATCTTAGGGTGTTTAATCTTAGGCTGTGACGCGAAGAATGAGCAACACGACGCTTTGTCTTTCTCTGTCACTTAAAATCTTGCTCCCATTCAATCTTTCCCGCTGTTTTTACTTCGAGTTTCTTTCCCTCCCCTGAGGTATGCGCAAATTACGTATGCACAAGGCACGTATACATGCTCTTAAATATAACTAAACACATACGCACAGACACTCACCCACAGACGGGCGCACACACACACACACACACACACACACACATATATATAAATATATATATATATATATATATATATATATATATATATATATATATATATATATATATATATATATATATATAGTATATATATATATATATATATATATATA
>JABUQX010080268.1:0-10000 GCA_015478945.1 Trachelipus rathkii
ACCCTACGTTCTACCAAAACATTTAATATAAACATCAGTTTGTTTACACGTTTACTGTAGAGCTTGGTACCAAATTTGAAGAAAATAAAAAAAACTTCGTTTTTTTTTAATGAATTTTTTTTATATCTCCATGTAAGGAAAACATGAAATGCTAGAAACACACAAATAAACATTTGGAAAATTTTTCCTTTTTTAGACGGCAAAAAAAAAAAACTTTATTCTCATATATACTATATATATCATCAACTACTACTACATATATATAATATATATATTATATAATATATATATATATATATATATATATAATATAATATAATATATATCTATATATTATATATATATATTAATATATATATATATATATATATATATTACTATATATATATATATCTCACCCCTGTTAGAAGCAACCTTCTCATTGATTTAAAATAAGTACAGTTTTCGACAGCAGTAAATTCGAAGTCAGGTGACTTGAAACACTGTTCGAGCATGTCTGCTCTTTTTTGGACGCAGGCGGATCGGATTAGTCATTTTGTCACAGCCTCCTGTACATCTGTCTAATAACGGCTCACGCTCTTTGTCGATTGGTTCGTTTTGCGCTGGCGCGAGTGAATATTTTTTTTTCGTCTGTATTATTATTGCAAATTTCTCGCAACGAGAATGTTGTGCGCATGTCGGCGATGACCTATTGAACTTATGGTCAGCACTGAGCTCCTGTAACCCATGAGCACCCCCTGAGAAAATGCCGTTGTAGCCCCACAAGAGGGGGTATCAACCACCCTTCTGCTCAGATTTACACTCATCGCTAGCCACCGCAGTTTCCACACACCGCCAGCTGCATCACTCGACACGCCAGCGAGATTTTGAAAATCTTCCGAGCAGTGCCATTCTTTTTTTTGGGAGGCGCATCGCGCACTCGCTCGCTCACGCACGCTCTCTCGTCCACACTTCGCCGTCCTCACCACGGACGCTGCTTGTCGATGGTTGCGAGTTCTTGGGCGATGTGAATTTTTTTTCGCTCATCATCTCAACCTCCCCCCGCCAAATTCTATTCGCAACATAGCATATTGTTGCGCATGTCGGCCGTTCCTTGACTTTGGTCGGATGCTCCTGTACACATGAACATCCCTGAAGAATGCCGTGTAGCCCCAGCATGGGTTCAACCATCCTTCTGTGGATTTAAATAAGTATTGAGTTTCAATTGCAGTGATATCGAAGCAGGAGACTTGAAAACTTCCGAGATGGCCTTCCTTTTTCATGGGGAGGTGGTATCGGACTAGTTGGTAGAGCCACCGTCTACATTGTCTAACGCGCGACGCATTTGCTCGAGTTCGAAGTACCTAGGTGCGAGTGAAATTTTTTCATCTTATATTCGCTTAAATTTGTTCCGAGCAGCAAGAATCTTTGTGCGCATGTGTCGGCGGTTCTTGACTTTTGGTCGGCTGGTCGTACTCAGGCAGCACCCCGACACGAATGCCGTGTAGCCCAGCACGAGATTCCAATCACCCTTGCCTTTGTGAATTTTAAGTAAGTGTCGAGTTCAAAGCAGCTG
This sequence comes from Trachelipus rathkii, assembly GCA_015478945.1. Taxonomy (NCBI): domain Eukaryota; kingdom Metazoa; phylum Arthropoda; class Malacostraca; order Isopoda; family Trachelipodidae; genus Trachelipus; species Trachelipus rathkii. Next base: position 1,556 of record JABUQX010080268.1, read on the forward strand.
ATATTGAATGCATGGAGATTTGAATTTCTGAGATTGCGTTGTTTTTACTAGGGCAGGCGGTATCGGGACTAAGTGAGTAGAGGCTCCTGTAGTAGTTCTGTCTGAACGGCGACGTCCTGTTGTCGATAAGTTCTGAGTCTGGGCGCCGAGCGATAATTTTAGTTTTTCGTCATTGCAAAAAATTATGTGGTTAAGAAGCAATGTTGTTGCGCTCTGCTTGGTGCGTTTCCTTGAGATCTTCGGTCGGCTTGGTCCTGTTACCCATGAGCTACCCCTGAAAAATGCCGTGTAGCCCCAAAGGGGGTTCCAACATTCCTTCTGTGGATTTTAATAAGTATCGAGTTTCAAAGCAGATGAAATCGAAGCAGGAACCTTAAAAACTGTAACGAAATGCCTTTTGTGTGATGTTTCTTCGGGGTCGCTCGCCATCCTGTCCAGCTACCGCTCCGGCTGTTAACTCACTTGTACATTGTCCTAACAGCGACAGCCGACGCTGTTGTCAGATTGGTTAGAGGTCCTTGGCGCGAAGTGAAATTTTCTCTTCGTCTTTAATTCAATCGTATTCTGTCGCGCAAAGCAATGTTGTGCCCATATCGGTGTGTGCCTGACTTATGGGGTTGGTATGCCCTGATAGACGGGGTAGTGCAATAACCTAGCAGATGCCTTTTTAGCGCCAGCACCAGGTTCCAACCACCCTTCCTATAGATTTGAATAAATACTCGAGTTTCTAAAGCAGGTGGATATCGTAAGCAAGAAATTTGAAAACTTCCGAGATGCTTTCTTTTTCTGGGGAGGCGGATCCCAATACTAGTGGTAGAGCCTCCTGCACATATGTCATAGGCGGACGTAACGCTGTTGTCGGATGGTTTCGAGTCCCTTGGCCGCGAAGTGAAATTTTTCTTCATCTTATTATTGCAAATTTGTTCGGCAACAACAAGCATGTTGTGGCCATGTTGGCGTTTCCTGACTCTTGGTTCAGCTTTCTCTCCTCCCTGCCACACACGCAGCCCACCCCAGAAGAATGCGTGTAGCCCAGCATGGGGTTCCAACACCCTTCTATGGATTTAAATAAGTATCGAGTCTCAAAGCAGTGATATCGAAGCAGAAAACTTGAAAACTGTAAAGAGATACCCTTATTTTTTTGTGTTGTCGGAGTCGGACTAGTGGTGGATACTTTACTGAACATTGTCTATACAGGTGCCGCTCGCTTGTTACGGTTACGAAGTCCCTGGCGCGAGTGAATTTTTTATCTTCTTATTATTGCAAATTTATCGCAACAAGTCACTCCTCACTCGCCTCATCGCTCCGGCGTCGCGCTTGCACTCTTGCGCGTTGGTTTCTCCCTCGCTTACACCAGCGCACGCAACATCACACACCCACTGCCGTGTAGCCCCCGCAGAAGTTCCTATATATATACTTTATATCTGTACCTCTTATTCCAGACCATAAGTCTCAACTACTATACATTAGCACAGTGGAACATGAGCATACCGTCATCTAAGAACCCTAGCACACCCTCAAGATTATTTCCCTTTGCATCCTCTACAGGAATTTAATTGGCAACCCAGCCACTCTTCCCTTCCAGTTCACAACTTCCATACTACATTCTGCATCATCGTTCCCTTTTTTCATCCACCATATATCCTAAATATTTGAACTCAGACTTTGGTTCCAGCTGCATAACACCATCTAAACACATAATTTACAGCAGCAGAACAGTATTGCCTGCCACTATCAAAAATCAATAACCTTACTCTATTCTACGTTTTTACTTTCAAACCCCGTCCCTTTTACAAACACCTGCCTAAATCTCTCTTCTAATTCTAATCCTTCAAAGCTACTTTCAGATTCGCCTTCGCCACACCTAAACTACATCACTCGCATCGCTCACATCCACGGCTCAGCGCGCCACGTTCATATTCTCTTATCATTCTCCATTACTCTATCTACATCGACTTGCTAACCTATCCCTTAATCCTCTGATTTTTTTCATAACCCAATCCATATATTATTATTAATATTATAATATATATATATATAATTATATCGATATATCCAAAATGTTGATATTATATATATAGTATATTTATAGTATTTACTTATATATATATATATATATATATATATGATAATTATATTTTTTATCCGCGCCGCTATATATAACTCCACCTACTCACACCTCTCACCTCACTCCATGTATATATATATATAATATTAGTATATATATATACCCTACCCTCACTCACCTAGATATATATATATAGTATATATAATATATATATAATAAATAATATATTAATTTTAATAATATAATAGTATATTAATATATTATATATATATATATATATATATATATATATTTATATATATATACCGGACGTATTTCTTTTCAATTGAATCAATCAAGCATTTTGATATATGTTGCTTCTTTTTAAACCCAAAAAGACCTAAAATTTTTTTTCTCCGGTCCGGCTCGGCTCCAACTTCCGACATAGTTTCTGCACTGGGCTTTGAGAAATTGTGTAGTAACTATTCTGGCATAAATTTTTTCACGTACAAAAAAATACTTCATGTTTTGAATAAAAATTTATGCCCAGATTCGGTTCCGTTTTCATACTACGGCTGCGGCTACCAAGAATTCCGGTCGTCTGGATAACCGACAATGTTTTCCCTGTGCTCACACTTTCTCGCACACCACCACTATCGTCTCGCTATCGACAGTCTTCTGGCAAATAAACTTCTTACAACCCGACACACACCCAATCTTTATTTATACTCGGTAACAATAATTATATCCAGAAATGCCGGCTCCCGTTGTCCGACTCCGTGGATTTCGTATGCCAATTAAGGTTTCTGAAATTAGTTTCCCGAACATTGTTCAGACGCCTCTTCCGCGCACATCACACACCTTCTTTCATCTACAAAAATATTTCTTGATAAACATTCTACATAAACAGGATCCGGCTCTAACTCCGACTCCGGTTTCGACTCCGGCATCGGATCCGCTCCTATGGTTTTGAACTTTCGTGAAAAATTAGTCAGCAAGCTCTGGCAATACATTTTTCCAAACTAAAAAATATTGTCTTGAAAAAATTATTTAATAAACAAGATTCCGACTCCGAGGATCCGAACTCCCGGATCCTGCTCAGGATCGGATCCATCAAGGTTCCTGCACTATTATGAAATAATTGATGCAGCTTGGCCCGTCTACTCCCAATAAATTTTTTCACTCTAAAAATCTTGCTTATAACTCTATTCATAAACCCAGCGACTCCGGCTCCGACTTCGGTTCCGGATCCGGATCCGGATCGCTACGGTTTTTCTGCTACTACATATGTAAATTCAATTGTTTCAATCACGTACTTCTGGCAAATCTATGTTTTTTCGCCTAAAAAGGATATTCTTGTATATTGAAAGAATTACTCCCACAGCGATTCCGCTCCGTGCTTGCGTGGCTTCCGGCTCCGGCTCCGGCTCGTGACACCGGCTGCCGACCAGGCTCTCGAGTTCAAGCTTCGGCTGTCGGATCTGCATCCTAAAGGTTTCTGTGTGCCCTACTCTCTGAAATTGTTCAAGTCACTTTCTTCTATCATATTACATATTTTTATTCACAAAAAAAAGTGAAGAGAATTTCGAAAAAAAAAAAAATCATCACTTTGTTCGGCTCCGACTTCGACATCCCGGTCCGACTTCCGACTCCCGCCTCCGATTAAGGATCTGCACTCATTTGAAAATCTTTTCAGCAAAGTTCCTGGATAAATTAATTCATCTAGAAAATTATCTCCTTGAAAAAAATTTTACCAAGGATAAGGCTCCGAATCTGGAATCCGGATCCGGACAGAACTAAGGTTTCTGCACTATTTAAAATTTGTTCAGTACGTTTTCTGGCATTAAATTTTTCACCTAAAAAAATATTTTCTTTGAAAATCGTAAAAACAAAATCGAGAAATGACCCTTTCTCTCCTACTTCCAGCTCCCGACTTCACTTTTCGGGGTCCGGATCTGACTAAGGTTTCTGAACTACTTGAAAATTTGTTCACTACGTCTTCTGGCAATAAAGTTTTCAACTAAAATATTTAAAAAAAAGAAAATTCCATACCCAGGAATCCGGCTCTGGCATCCGGCTCCAGATCGGATGCCGACTAAGGTTTCTTGCAGCTATTTGAAATGTGTTCAGTCCGCACGTCTTCTATCAATAAAAATTTTCACCTAAAAAATATTTTTCGAAAAAAAAAATCATACTCTGGCTCCGACTCCATCTCCGACTCTTGATCGACCCGGTCTTCGACTTCCAAATCGGATCCGATTCAAGGATTCCCTGACTTTTTGAAAATTGTTCAGGCACCGTTTCTCGCGCCACTCCCACAACTCTTCCTCATCCTAAAAAATTATTTCTTGAACAAAATTTATACCAGGATCCGTTCCGACATCCGGATCCGGATACCGGACTTCGACCTCTGGCTTCCGACTCGATCCAGAATCCTTACTAAGGATTCTGCACTATTTGAAACCTGTTCAGAACGTTCTTCTGGCAACAAATTTTTTCATCTAAAAAAAAAAATTTTTCTTAAGAAAAAATTTATAGCGCCCAGAATCCGGCTCCGCTCCGGATCCGGACTCCAACCTAAGGTTTCTGCCGTCTTCTGAAAATTGTTCCGCCACTCCTCCTCTCCCTGGCACATCAAATTGGTTTCCCTAAAAAAAATTTCGAAAAACAAAATCAAACTACGCGCACCGACTTTGACTCGGCTCCCACTTTGAACTCCAGCTCCGACTCCGGAAATCCGGACTGAACTAAGGATTCTGCACTATTTGAAAATTGTTCAGTGCGTCTTCTGGCATTAAAAAAAATTCATACCCAGGTTCCGGCTCATGCTCCGGCTCCGGCTCCGGCTCCGGCTCCGACTTCAACCTTCGGCTCCGGATCTGAATAAGGTTTCTGCACTAATTTGAAATTGTTTAGCACGACTTCTGGCAATAAAATTTTTTCATCTAAAAAAATATTCTTTGAAAAATTTACTACTATTTCACCGGGCTCTGACTCTGGCTCCGCACTTAGACTCTGGCTCCGACTTCCGGATCCGGATCCGACTAAGGATTCTGCACAATTTGAAACCTGTTCAGAACGTCTTTCTGGCAACAAATTTTTCATCTAAAATAATTTTATCCTTAAAATCGGTTGTTCAGGGTGATTCCAGTTTTTGAATCCGGTCCGATCCGGGCTCCCGCTCCGGATCCGGACCCAACTAAGCCATCAAAGGCTCCTGCACTATTTGAAAATTGTTCACACGTCGTCTTCGGCAATAAATTTTTCACCTCAAAAAATATAAAATTCGAAAAAAATAGCAAACTACGGGGCACCGGCCCTGACTTCGGCTCCACTTTGCAACTTCCGGCTCCGACTCCGGATCCGGATCTGACTATGGACTCCTCTCCCCCTGGCACTATTTGAATAAATTGTTCAAAGTACGTCTTCTGTGCATCTCAAACCCTTCCTCTCCCCCACCCTAAAAATACTCTCTCTTTGAAAAAAATTCATACCAGGCTCCGGCTCCGGCTCCGGCCTCCGGCTCCGGTCCGGCTCGGCTCCGGCTCCGGCTTCTTCCCTTCGGCTCCGATTCTGACCTAATGGTTTCCTGTACTATTCTAAAAATTGTTCAGTACGTCTTCTGGCAATTAAATTTTTCCCCTAAAAAATATATTTTAGAAAAAAATCATACCCCGGCTCCGGCTCCGGTTCCGGCTTCGGCTCCAGCTCCAACTTCCGCTTCAGCTCCGGATCCGAAATCCTGTTTTTTTTCATTATCTCCTAAAACTCTACAGCAGACCTTCTAAAAAAAAATATTCTTCGAAAAAAAATCATGAACTCTCCCGGCTTCCGCGGGTTACACGAGGCTGTCGCCCGAGGCTCGAGTCGCGTGTTTTCGTACTTACGCGTGGAGACATTCTGACTTCGTAATGATTCTCAGGTGATCCGATACGACTCCAGGATTCTGTTCTATTTGAAAATTGTTCAGCACATCTTCTGCCAATAATTTTTCATCTAAAAAAATATTTCATGAACAAAAACAACCCTATACAGGCTCCGGCTCCGGCTACCGGCTCCGGCTTTCGGTTCCCCGCGCCTCCCACTCTATTCTCTCCGACCCTACAACACTCCGAAGAAGTAACGCTAGAGGCTTGAGCAATTTAAAAAAAATTAGATTTTTTAATTATAGAAATGAACACTTTTGATCCTAACTTGGAATGAATTTTTGACTTCGGAATTTGAAATTTTTTTAGTTCGACATCTCTCTAAATAATTCTGTATCTAAAAACTATTTTAGATTTTTTAAGAAAATACATTACACCATGGATGTTCACCGCTTCCCACCCGCACGCGCCACCATTTTTTACTCTAATTTTAGAATCACATCACACACAAACAACAGCTGAAAATTCTCGATTTTTGCATTCAAAAAGTAGGGGGTCTAGTTATGAAGTCTCCCCTTAATTTCTCATGTTGATTCTGAATAAAACAAACTTTATAAGAATTTTTTTTTAAATAAAAGGTTTACACCTTATGGGAATTGTCCTATTCAAGGAAGGAAAATTCTCTAAGTAATTGCTACCCAGTCTCCGGACTAGGGTTCGATGCCTAGCCCAGTACCTCGCCACTCAGCCGCGCTATCATGGAGCCACAGTAGCCGCCATTATCTTTGAAAATATAGTTTTCAAATAGGTTCCTTTTGAATAAAAATATTAAGCAACCACTGAGACCTTGCACAACCTTGTTACAAACCTGCTGCAAGCTTAAACAGCTACCCTTCCTTCCTACTAATCATAAGGCAAACCCTACTATTCCTATGAAAGCTTTAATGCATCTAAAAGCATTCCATTTACCCTATCTTTGAAAATAAGATTTTCAAATCTGCTCCATTCACATAAAGACATTAAACAACCACTGAGACCTTATACAAACTTGTTGCAAACCTTCTGCAAACAAAGCTGCTCCCCTTAATTCCTCTTAATCATAAGGAAAACCCTACTATTCCTATAAAAGCTTTTATGCATTTAAAAGCATTCCATTTACCCTATAATCTACCATCACTTTCCACAGCTTCTTTCTTTGAACTCTGTCGTAACCCATTCCAAGTAAAGGAAACATGCAAAACGTTCTTTCTTTTTTCCTGAGTATTTCTCAGCAAACATTTTCAAGGTAAATTACAAATCAACACAACCTCGGCCACATTGTTCTTCTCCAATCTGTTTATCTGTAATATTTTTCATCTTTTTATATTAGTATTCGTTCATAAATTTTACCTACGAGGCTACGATACTCAATAAACTTATTGTACTGCAATTAGAGCACTCCTTTTTAGTTCATACCACCCTTTCCCTTATAAATTGGGGTAGAAAATCTTGGGTAATATATATATATATATATATATATATATATATATAATATATATATATATATATATATATATACTATATATATATTATATATATATATATATATATATATATTATATACTACTCATTACTCACTACTCACTCACCCCTATAGTATATATTCACTCACCCTATATTTACCCTATACAATATATATAGTGGCGACTCCAACTTTCTTCACGTACTTCGGCGCTCTGTCTCTGTATCTGTCTCTGTCTCTCTCGCTCTCTCTTTATATAATATATATATACATATATATATATATATATAAATATATATATATATTATATACTATATATATATATATATACCTCACTCATATTCATATATATACTACTAACTATATATTATATATATCATATTACCTTCACCTCACCTATACTTATATATATATATATATATATATTTATTTAACACAAATTATATTAAATTATTCATAAGTTATTGTGCTAATCCTCTCACACACACGTCTTTCTTAACTCTCTCTTCACACTCTCAAACACTATGCCCAGTTCTCACCTGATTAACTATAATATTTCAAGTTAGTTTTTTTTCTTATTGAAAAGTATTCAGAATTTAAAAAAAGGATGATGATATCTGAAATGTGCATCTAAAGAACAAATAACTGTTTAATTCTAATTTTTTTTTTAACAAATGAAAGGGAATTCTTGTTAGAATTCCTAGCGAAATCAAGAAAAATTTGGCATAAAAATTAAATTCGCGAATGTGTATAGTGTACCTGTCTAAAATTTTTAACTCTGCTATTTCGGATGAGTGGAGCCGACGCGTCCACGCTTCTTAATAAGATTTATAAATATGCATTATTCAATGCGCAACCCCGCATCTCTCTCACCCACCCCACTTTTTCGTTTATTTTTTAAACTCAATCTTTTAATATTTATTATGTAATATTTCTTTCATATATGGGCAATTTTTCGCTAAAATAAGAAGAATTTTACATAACTTTTATGAAATCTTTGAAGAAAAGTCGATCTTTTCTATAATGATAAC
>JABUQX010080268.1:20000-25000 GCA_015478945.1 Trachelipus rathkii
ATTTATGGTTTTTCCGCCTTAGGAACTAATGGGAAGACTTGTGTGGTGGCCCTTGACATATCCAAGGCATTTGAACGGGTATGGCACGCGTCACTGCTCTCCAAGCTTCCCTCCTTTTGGTTTCCTTCTTCTCTTTGCTTACTTATGGCCTAGCTTTCTCAAATCGCTCATATCGGCTGTTGTTAATGGGGCGACTTCTTTTTCTGGTCCAATAGTGGTGTTTCTTCAGGGTTCTGTTTTAATCTCCCTGCTTTACTTCCTGCTTCTTCATCATAATCTTCTCACCTGCACATCTAACTCTATCCACTCAATAGCCGATGATCGACCCTTCATTCTTCAACTCATTTCCTTTGCCTCCCGTCTTTTTACTTCAAGAAATTGCTTTCTTCTTAAATCTTTCCCGGACATTCTATTCTCGCTGATCTGGAATCGAAATTTCAGGGTTGGGTAGTCTCAAGCTTGTGTGAAATTTTAATTCTTTAAAAACTAACTTCTACAATTCTCCCTCTCTAAGACACCTAACCTTTCTATCTTCTTCGCGGCTTCTCTCGTCTCTCCCCTGTTGACAATATAAACATTCCTTTGGCCTTAACATAAACAAAAATTGTATTGAAAACCTCAAATGAAAACGGTTGCTAGGGCGGCCCTCAAAGAAACCTGGAGTTCTGTTTAGACTGGCGAAACTTTTTTTTCTTCTTCTCCGTTACTCCAGCTATACAAGGGTATGGAGTACCTGCTCTCATATCTGGGAGGGCTTTCTGGTTTTCACCCGGATTTTGACAAGAGACGAAGCAAAGGCCAAAGATCCTTAATAAACGTCCTGTACTTTCTAGTTCCACTTGACCCTCTATATTTGCGGCGAGAGTTGTTGGTGCTTTATCCCTTTTCTATAGGCTACTCGTAGCGCAAGTGCTTCGAGGGAAACTTTTCACTCGCGTCCAGCACCTTACGAAACGCCCTCGTAGAAACAATTGATCGCTGGTGTCGACACACTGAGTTTTGTGTTTGATATTAGTAAACTCCAGACTAATTTGCTGCGGTGCTTTTCTTTTCCTGCACTCTGTCTGTAGAATTTCTTCGCATCATCGTTGTTTCCTACTCATTTAATATCCTCAGTTTAAAAGCCTGCGTCTGTACTCATCTGAGGAATTTGCGTTAGATGAACATTCTTTTTATCATTTCATTACCCCTTCCATGAATAGGGTTTTGGCCCGTGAGCGGCGGTGACAACTGTAAAAAAAACTACAAAAGGTTCTAATATGGAATTTCTTAAGCTAGCTGAAACCCCACAAGAATGGCATCTCGCGGTGAACCACTTTCTAGAATGCATTTTAAAATAGCATAAACACCGAGGAGCTTGCCTCGCTTGAAAAAAAAGATTCACCAGAAGTGGAGCCGCCTTATCTGCCAATCCCTTTGGCAACAGCATGATAGTGATGATGGTGGCTTTTCAGCAAATAAACCTACTGAAGATGAGGATTTGGATATGTTAGCCTTTGATAAGTTCATGGCCAAAATTGCATTGACATCACATTCACCTTCAAAGGAATCTCACACCAAGGAACCTCATCGAAAATACTGAAGAGACAGTCATCAAGGAGCAAAGATCATTCAAATTTGCAAACTCTGTGAAGAAACGGAGATGCGAGGCTCTACGAAAACATGGTGATGCTGCCTACAGAAGAGAATCATTTCATGCGGTTGGCATGAAAATGGGCCAAGGTTTTTATTATTATCAGTGCTTGCGAGCAAACTATTTATCAACCCCTCCTCATCAGTCGAGAGCGAGCGTATTTATAGTGTTAGGTGGAATGTAAAATAACCGCCAAAAAGGACAGGCTCTTCACCAGATACTAAGTGAAACTTAATGTTTTCAATCATCACAATTTGTGAATTTTTGATTTTGAGTATTGAATGATATCTATCTTTTATCTTAAAGGAGTATATTATATTATGTCATGTTTTGAGTAATAGCGTTTTTTTTTTATCTTTTCAGCTGATTAATTGAGGGCTCTTTTTCATTTATTTCTTTATTCTTTATATTGTAGCTTGTTTAAAAAATCTTCTTGTAAATTGTAATATCAATGTAAAAAAAACATCAAAAAGCTAGTAAGACTAAACTTTGTTAATACTTTATGAAATCGGAAATGGAATATTTTTTTGAATAAATACAGAACATAAAAACTTATTAAATTTATTTGCCATGTTATTATTCCTTTTAAAGATACTAATTTTTAATTTATAAAATAAATATACTTGGGCACAAACCAAAATTATGAAAATATAAATGAACTAAGTATTGGTTGACAGGGAATGCAATATTTGAGTTCTAGCAGTAACAAATGTTTAATCTTATTTACTGTGTATTTATGTACATTAATTAAATATCGGTAATTCGGTATGGCACCTAAAAAATAGAGTATCGGTATCCGGTATCGGTATCAGCCTCTTTTCTGGTATCGGTGTTTCCTAAGTATATATTATATTATATATATATATAAGTATATATATATATATATTATATATATATATATATATATATATATATAAATATATATAATATATATATATATATATAATATATATATATTATAGTCCTTTTTCCCCAAAGAGTTTGGCAATTGCTTTTTTAAAGCATTCTACTAGTAAGATTGGTCTGCTAGTAATATTTGTCTACTAGTAAGATTGATCTACAAGTAAGATTGGTCTACTAACAAGATTGATCTACTAGTAAGATTAATAAGATTGGTCTACTGGTAAGATTGTTCTACAAGTAAGACTTGTCTACTAGCAAGATTGGTCTACTAGTAAGATTGGTCTACAAGTAAGATTAGTAAGATTGGTGTACTAGCAGGATTGGTATACTAGTAAGACTGGTCTACTAATAAGATTATTAATATTGGCATGCTAGTAAGATTTGTCTACTAGCAAGATTGGTCTACCAGTAAGATTAGTAGCACCCTTCCTTCCTCATCTTTCATACTTCAAAAGGTTATCAATGTTCTTTTCTGAAATGTCACATTTCCAACTTACTAAGTGTAATACACTTTCCTTCTTAATTTTCACACTTGCTTTGAATTAGACACTTTCAATCACATTGGTTTGGGGCATGTCAGAACTTAATGTATAAAAAATATATAAAAATATATAAAAAAATATATTTAAACAAAAACCTTTATAATAAATATTCAAAAAATATATTTTAATCTCTCTCTCTCGTCTCTCTCTCTCCTCTCTCTCTCTCTTATCTCTCTCATCCTCGTCTCTTCTCTCTCTCTTCTCCTTCTCTCTCTCTCTCTCTCTCTCACTGAGCCTACTCGTTCTTCTCTTCTTCTTGGTATAGAAACTGCTTATTTATCTCTCACAATCTGTCTCCTTAGGATTGATCTCTGTTCGGAGATAGAGATGAGAGGTTTTCTTTAATTTATCTGGCCATTCAGTGTGTCCTTTTGAGAGGCTAACCTTTCACACATCACTCGAGAAGTTTCCTTAAGGTATATATCTTGCTCGGAGGCCGTTCGTCTCTTTCATGTCATTCATGCTTCTTCTCTTCTTTATAGAGGCCGATTAGCTTAAAATAGCAACTCAAATTTAACTCAATTTAATCGAAAAGATGCATAAACCTGTGAGTTATTTAATATATATATATATATATATATATAATATATATATATATATATATATATATATATATATATATATATTATATATATATAAATATATATTATATATATATATATATATACATATATGTATATATCTATATATATATAATATATATATATATATAGTTATATAAGATCTAGATATTATATATATATATATATATATATATATATTATATTATATATATATTATAATATATTATATATATAGTATATTAGTGGAGGAGTATCGTATAATTGGGACATTAGCTATGGTATATATATAATATATTATTATATATTATATTTATATATATATTATATATATATGTATATATATATTATATATATATATATGATAGTGCAATATATATATATAATATTTAATATATATATATATTATATTATATATATATTATTTACATATATCCATAATACTTGAATATCCATTTTACACATATATATATATATATTATATATATATAGTAATATATATATCTATTATATTATATATATATATGAAAAAATATAACAAATATATCAGATAACAAAAATCTATTCTTCTATTTTCAAAAACTTTTATCACCAAACGTGATTGTAAAATCTCAATCGTATTATTTCTTCTTTGTCAAATTGCGCGCGCAAAACTCAAATGCCCGCGAACTTTCAAAGAAAAACCCGCGAAAGGAATATGTGACGACCAGAGTATTAAGAACATAAAAATTGAACAATTGAAATCTTTGGCTTTAATTTTAGGAGTATGGATCATGAATTATCGTGGTCTATTTTCTGTTTTATGCAAATGAGGATTCTAGTGAAAAGGTATTATAATATTTTAATTATGTGAACTATTTGATTGTCATATATATCATATATATATATATATATAATATATATATTATTATATATATATATATATATATATATATAATATAAATATATATATATATATATAATATATATTATAGTATATATATATATAATATATATAGTTTATATATATATATATATATATTATATAATATATATAATATATATATTATAATATATTATATAATATATATAATATATATATATATATAATATATAATATTTATTTATAATATTATATTAAATTATATATTATATATTATATTATATATATATATATTTTTATATAATATAATATATATATATAATATTATATAATATATATATATTTAAGTATTATATATATATTATATTAATATATATAATATATTATATATATATATATATATAGTATTATATATAAATATATATATATATATATATAATATACTAATATATATAATATATATTATATAGTATATATATTATTATATATACATATTATCA